>PVHX01003839.1:0-136058 GCA_004024805.1 Geosciurus inauris | reverse complement strand
TTGCAGGTAAATGGATGGAGTTGGAGAATATCATGCTAAGTGAAGTAAGCCAATCTCAGAAAACCAAATGCCGAATGTACTCGTTGATAAGTGGATGCTGATCCATAATGTGGGGAAGGACATGGGAACAATGGTGGATCTCTGTTCACAGGGGTGTAAGGGGGGAGGGGGCATGGGGACAGTAAAGGTGGTGGAATATTATGGTCATCATAGCCCTAACTTTATGTATGACTGCATATATGTTGTGATTCTATACAACTTACAACTGGAGAATTGATATTTTATCCTCTATCTATGTACAATGAATCAATTTACACTGTTAACATGTAAGCCTAAATAAAACAGATAATAAATAAATAAATAAATAAATAGATACTTCCTGCCCATTTGCAAAGTAGAGTTTTATGAATCGGGTCTAAGAGTTTCCTGATTTATGAAATCATTCTTTACTCAATTAAATTCTGTTAAATGTAATGTGTTTAAAACTTTTAGCATTAAGAACCCTGCCTTTTCAAATATTAGGGGGCATAATCAAATGCCCTCATGAACACGTTCATGGCCCACAATGGAACATCAGTGTGTGTGATCTTTCTCCTGAAACACAGTAGTTTTTGCAGGAAGAAATGCAGGTCAACTGGCAAGTCCTTGGGCAGAATGGGAAATGGGACATTCCTCTCCCTCTAGCACCTTTCTCCGCACAAGCATCCTGAGAACTGTGGAGAAGGAAATGGAACAGAGCAGGGATGGGACTGTAGCAAGCAGCAAGCCAAAGACCCACAAAGGAGCCACACCTTCCTGAGGCCTGAGCTTTCCTCTCTGAGGGAGAGGCAGATGCTTAACTGGTGAAAATAACAAAAGGGTCTGAGGCTGGGCACCTCTTATCACCTGGGTGTCAGAATAAAGGGGCATTCTACCTCCAATGTTCCAGATTTAAGTGCAAAATTGACACCCAAAAGTTATAAATAGGGTAAGAATGAGGGAAGAGGGAGAGAGAAGAGTTAAAGCAAACAAGGAAAAGAAATGTAAAGCAAACAAATGCAAGTGACTAAACCAATGAGTGTACTTTAACAAAATGATCAGAACTAAGAAACAAACAATGCAAGACCAAAGGAACCTACAGATGGGGAGCTCCCCAAACCCTGCATGCCAGGCAAGGCCCTTCAATATTTACGTCAATTACTATGGGCCCTGAAGACCACACTCTGTATCAGCAGGAATTCCCAATTCCACATAATTGAAAGTTTCCCTGGAGGTATCAGTATTAAGGACCACACTCACACTTTGTAATCATGTCAGTTGTGCATACTTCCTTGTCTGTGGTCTGAGTCCTCCCATTAGATTGTAAATGCTATGACTGAGTGGATCTCCTCTACTGGTGCTTCAGACCTATGAACACTGCTTTGGTCCCCAATAAATATTTTGAAATGAGTGATCAAATGTATGAATGAATAATCACTCACACTGCTGGTACCTGACCTCTCAATCCTCCAACACTGCATCTATTACATCCACTCCAAGCAGTCTTGCTGATCTCTCTGCATCAGATTCTTTTGCAGTGTATCCACTGGCAAATCTAGGGCTCTGGTGTCCTATCATGGCGTAGATGTGACATTTCCCCATAAAGCTCATGTGTGAGACAATACAAGAAGGTTCAGAGGAGAAATGATTGGGTTATTAGAGCTTATAATGAATAATAGTGAATGAATCCCTTGATGGGGATTAATTGAGTGGTAAACTGAAGGCAGGTACGGCATGGCTGGAGGAGGTGGGCATTGGAGATGTGGTTTTGGGATATATATTTTGTTATCTGGCCAGTGGAGTCTCTCTCTGCTTTCTGATCATCATGTGAGTGGCTTCTCTCTGCCGTACTCTTGTACCATGATGTTCTGTCTTACCTCAAGCCCTGAGGAATGGAGTTGACTGTCTATGGACTGCTACCTATGAAACCATGAACCCATAAGCAAACTTTTCTTCCCCTAAAATTGTTATTTTCAGGTCCTTTAGTCATAGCAGCAAAAAAGCTGACTAAAACATGTTCTCATGCATGAGACTAGAAACTGCTGGGTCCTTCTGTACCAGTGCTGTGCTGAACACCAGCTTTGAACCCCGACGCTTTGTGTAAATAAGTCTGGCTTCACTCACCAGTTTCTAAGTTAGCTCATTAGGACCATTGTTCCTTCACATAACTGGACTGTGAATATTATAACCCTAGATATACCTGGTACATTTTTATAGCCTAAGCACAATAAGGATGATGTTGTTTTATGGACGGAGGTTCTGCTGCCTACATACAATTGGATGGAGGCAAAGAATGAATGGGCAAGTGCTTCTCTGAGATTTAAAGGAAAAATGGAAAAGATTGGGCAGGGATAACAGCAGACTCCACCCAAAGCACATGAATCCCAGTATCCAGTTCAGCCAAAATAGATGTTTTTGATAATAAGATCAGAATTTTTTGACAGAGAGGGCCATCACAACCAGAAGCTGTTCTTTGCTAGAAACAGTGGCCACACACAGTGACTGCCCTAACAGTCACCCCAACATGATGGAATAACAGAAAGAATAGGTAATGCTGATGTGCTTTTGATACCATGTTGCCTTGGCTGCAAGAGAACAGGAGGCATGGTTTTCAATGTTACATTCTTTTTTTTCTTCTTTTTTTGGTACTGGGGATTGAACTCAGGGACACCCAACCAGTGAGCCACATCCCCAGCCCTATTTTGTGTTTTATGTAGAGACAGGGCCTCACTGAGTTGCTTAGCACCTCGCCGTTGCTGAGGCTGGCTTTGAACTCACGATTCTCCTGTCTCAGCCTCCCTAAGTGCTGGGATTATAGGCTTGAGCCACCGTGCCCAGCTTCAATGTTACATTCTTTAATGATCTAGGCCATAGTGAACATGGCCACACAACTTTGTGGTAAAATGTCCCAATTAGAATATGCATTTGCATTACTTTAGTCCCCACCCTTCTCCACAGGGGACAGTCAAGACTGTCGGTGGATGCCTGAAACCACAGATAGTACTATATACACATATAACCACACATATATGCAAGCACTGAGATACTGCAGCAATTGATTTGATAACCAAAATGGGTACTAAGTGACTATTGAGCAGATAGTTTATACAGTATGGAGACACTAGAGAAAGAGATAATTCACAGCGTGGGTAGGACTTAAGATTTTATAATGCTATTCAGAACAGCATGCAATTTAAAATATATGAATTGTTTATTTCTGAAATAGTCTATATAATATGTTTAGACTACAGTTGACTATGGGTAGCTGAAATCACTAAAAGCAAAACCACAGATAGGAAGGTGCTACTATATTTGAATTCTGTCTGCAATCAAAGTGGTGTCACCACGGCTGCCAATATATGAGTCCCCTCCTTCTACCTTGTTACTAAACAAGTTGAGAAATAAAACAAGGTTAAATATAAGGACTGTAAGGAGCATATGCCATAGACATGTGTGGACATGCCAAGGACTCACTAAGTTGCTGGCCATAAGGAACAGCAGCCATTGACTTGCTTAGTCATGCCTGCTTGCAATTGATAAGGGGCTGTAAGGGGCACCTAACCATAGGCCTACTGGTTACAATGGATAGGGAGCTCAGCCCAGGCACATGTGCAAAGAAAGGCCTAGTTGCAATTATACTGAACATAACCAATGGATATTGGCTTTTACTAGTGTAACCAATCACTGGCTCACACTACTAACTTGGAATTGCATTTAAACTGCTTGTCCTGCCACATTTTGGGCTTTGCTCCAAGGACATCAGTGAGACCGGCCACCTTGCTATCCATCCCTGGATCAGCTCCACCATTCCCTGACATCCAGCCATCAGCTGAAGAGAACCACTAGATAAGGACAACATCTGCACTTTGGCTAAGAGAAGTCATCTGGCATTGGAGGTACTTTGGGGCTTGTGGTTGCCCTAGGATTGTGAGAATTAATTGTAATGTTTAGTTGCCCTAGGATTGTGTGAATTGCAGGTAGTGTTAATTTCCCTAGGATAGTGTAACTTACCTATAGTGTTTAATTAGTGCACATTAAATGCTAGTTAGGGTGCTCCAGCACACCCAACACTTTTTGCATTAATCAATCATATTTGATGATTGTTGTGACTGAATATACACTTGCATTTAAAGACAATCCACCTCCAAGTTATTATGAATTGTGCATACCACTCATGACAAAAAAATACCATTGTTATTATTATTGGAGGCTAAATTGGAGGATATTTCTTAGTATGAGGGCTCAACGTAAATCTTAGAATTGATCTGCCTAATGGTGGAGTGGGTTGGCCTCTCCCTCACCCTGTTGTTCCCTGCAAGTTGGCCAGGGTTCATGACCAGTAAGACTTAATGATAGAGAACTCTGGCTATCTGCAGGCAGTGCTCTGGTATTATTTTCAAGCTTGCCAATCATGTGAAGTCAGTTCATCTCTCCAAAGGCAAGGGAGCAAAGGGTCCACAGAAAGTGTTTATCCTGTGAAAAATTATCTTCCCTGGGAAGAAAGGGAAAGAAATCTTTCCCACTGCACTTGTCCAGGCTGATAAGCCTTGGTAAACCACCTTATTGACTGTCTTCAACTGAGAAGACCTTGGTCTGGAAGTTTCTCCCTTACTTGTCGTGTGGCCTTGGGCAATTCACTCACACTCTGAGCACTGGTTTCATACCCTGAAAAAACAAAATGATGGCATTGTGCCAGATGGCTGCAAATCTGTCAGCTCTGTCTGCAAATGACATGGGTTTTTCTTGCCTTTGAGACATATTTCCATTCAGGCATCAGAGAACAAATAACATTCCAGGTAAACATGGATTTTGCCATCCAGCCTTCTCTGAACAGTGCCATGTGCTCATTGCTCAGCCCACTCTGCTGACCTAGCGTTTTCATTACCTCAGATATTTTGGAGAAGGATCCAGCTGTCTTGCTCTCTGGAAGACCTGAGCCTGTCCTTCTTTATCAGCAGGATACGAGGACAGTGACATGACAAGTTTGCTTCTTTCGGCCTCTAGAGGCATTGCCTCCCTGCCAACATGATGCATGCTGCCCGCTGTGGGTCAGTGTACCAGGCTCAGAGGTCTCAGACCTGACACTTTCTCTCTGTGGCCTTCAGGAGTATTAGTTATGTGGAGTTTCCCTTCACATCATCAAGACCCTTGTCAGTAACAGCCACTGGGTTTCCAAACAGCAGTATTTTACTTTCCCATTTGAACTAAAGTGCCTGTTTGTCTAGGGGTTTTGGTATTCAAGAACTAATGTAATACATAAGTAGCCACCTAGTCCTATTGCTGGCCTTTCATAAAATGTCTGTGTGACAGCTATTAACAATTAATTATATACAACATAACTCTAAAACATGAATATTTCCATCTCCACTTCTATCTCAAATGTGAAAATGTGTGAATGTATGTGTGTCTGCATACACACATGCTCTAGCACTGATTTATTCTTGAGAGGTGAGTGTACATTTGTACTTTGAAAATGATTTGTAGCTGAAAAATGCAACGAACTTCATCTTACAAACTACAAAAAGTGAAACTCTATCAAATATTATTCTTTAGTAGAGGAATGAAGACTATCATCTGCCTCTGATTGATTTTAAGGCACAGGGATTTACCCTAACCCTGGGAAGTGTGGTTGGAAAAAAGCATATATTTATCAAATGTGGACGTGGGTTTCAAAAGGTTGAGAAATAACTACATCTTCTGAAATGACTAACTAAACATTATCAGGAAATTGATTTTCTTCATGATGTTGACAAGGTTTTATATAACATTCCAGCTGTTCAGGGAATATTTCACAACTTTCATCACTGTCCATTTCCACCCAAACTCAGGTGCTGGGACATTGCTTTCTAAACCATCACTGTTCAGCCAAGTGCCAATGACTCCTACTGCCAGTTTCAAGAGATTGAATAAGTATCCAGGGATATTCAGAGGGGCAACAGATTGAGAGTTGGGCATGTAGGGCAATTTGAAGGGGTTTGACCAAGTCAGGAGGACTGAGCTGGCTTCCTCTGCTGGACAATGCATAGTACATATACAGACAACTGTGGAAGGAAGCCCTTAGCACACAGCAACAAGACCAACAGCATCTCAGCTCCTCAGCTGGAAGCTCCTCAGTGCTGTGTTCATTGGGAGGGTAAGGAATGGTCTATGAGAGATGGCTTGCCTCCCCCAGGGATCATGGGCACTGCCCACAGATGCTGAGCATGCTTCTCAGCCAGGACAATCCCAGTTAGGCACTCTGGTCCCAAACTCCCCCAATATCCATGAGGGCCAAGGCCTATGTCCCCCATTCTGCTCCCTCTCCACATAAGACCAACTTTGAGCATCCCACGGCAGACTTGTTCCTTCCAGAGTATTTTTCTGATCTGTTGTTAAACTTCATACTATGCTTCCCTCAGGCCTCCCTGTTTTATTTGTTTATAAAATAAAAATAAAAACACAAAAGATGACATTTATTGTTTCTTTCTCTTTATATTTCCACCATACAACTCTAATGGGTTATGTTAAAGTAAATGATTAATTTAAAAAAGTCATAAGAGAGGCGGTTCCAAGATGGCGGCCTAGACAGTCCACTCTGCACTAGGCTCTCAGGGACCAAGGCTAGAAGTGGTGGAGGTGCTGTTTTCCAGCCAGCTTCCTGGCATCATTCTGCGGCTCAACATCCCACGCAGGAATTTCGCTTATGTAAGTGTGAGTACAGGATCACTGGGAGGCAGCGGTAGCCGGGAGGCGTAGCTTCGGCGCCGGCTGGAGAAACACGGTTGCAGCCCGGGCCTCGGCCCAGGGCTCCGGCTATCCGAGACTGAGACTGGAAGTAGCGGGGTGCCATCTTCCAACCAGTTTCTTGACAGCTCTCTGCAGCTTGCCACCCCACACAAGAGTCTCGCTCGCGTGTGTGAGCGCAGGGCACCGGGAGGCAGCGGTAGCCGGGAGGCGTGACTTTGGCGCCAGCCAGAAAAACGCAGTTGCAGCCCGGGCCTCAGCCCAGGGCTACGGCTCTTCGAAACTGAGACTGGAAGTAGCGGGGTGCCATTCTCCAACCAGTCTCTTGGCAGCTCTCTGCGCCTTGCCGCCCCACACAGGAGTCTCGCTCTCGTGTGTGGGAGCAGGGCACCGGGAGGCAGCAGTAGCCGGGAGGCGTGGCTTCAGCAACGGCTGGCAGAAAAGCAGTTGCAGCCGGGGGCCTCGGCCCGGGGCCCCGGCTCTCCGAGACTGAGACTGGAAGTAGCGGGGTGCCATTTTCCAACCATCTTCTTGGGCAGCTCTCTGCAGTGCACCACCCCACGCAAGAGTCTCGCTTGCGTGTGTGAGCGCAGGGCCACCAGGAGACAGCGATAGGCAGGAGGAGTGACTTCAGTGCCAACCGGTGGAGTGCAGTTGTGGAGGGGGATCCGGCCCAGGGCTTCAGCCCGGAGTTTATCCCGGGCATGCAGGGCCTGTTTCCGCACAGGGAATGGGAGACATAAGAGAAATAGAGAAACACTGGACACGATATGGGGGAGGCGGGGGGCAGGAAAGGGGAATGGGTATAGTAAAGATGGTTGATAAAAAGTATACATAAATATAGATATAGATATAGATATAGATATAGATATAGATATACTGTTCATTGAAAGTGCATATAAAGGTGTTTAATATGAAGCATGTAATCTGCTTATAATTTTGTGCAAAGTTAGAAAAATTATGATTTTAACAATTTTTTTTTCTATTTGCCTCAACAAATGTTTTCAGTGAACAGTGTGTACAGCTTCTGAAAATTTGTTTTTTCTGTTATGTTTGATAACATGTATTAAAATGCAACTTTTGAGAAAAAAAGTCATAAGAAAATAAAGGCAAGAAATACGAAGAGATTAAAATTTTAAGATATCTCAATGTATTCTAATTCATTTGGTGTCATATATTTCAAATGTATTTTATCAATGCATTATTTAATTTATATGATGGTGATTTTTTTTGTTGTTTCTTTTTTGGGAAAAAATAAAATTTCCCTTCATAGTTTTTATAAGACAATAGAGTGTTTAATATTTTTGAAGTTGGGGCTATTTCTTGATGTTTGGTATTATATGTTTAATAAGACTTCCCATTCAAAGACAGTCATTGTGCTAGTGAACTTTTAAACTCACCATTACTCTGTCATTTAATCTCTACGTCATCCCTCTTTTCAGAAGCTGAAAGTGCTAGATTCTCACTTTCCCCTCTTCCCTTGCCACTGGAGTGATCATGTGGGACAATATTGGCCAATGAGAGAACAAAGAGTATTTTGGGGAAGCTATGGGGAAATATTTCCCTCTCTTATAAAGATAGAGAGACCTAGGGAGGAGTGCCCTCCCACCATCCTTCCTACTTCCTTCCTTTTTCTTTTTGGAAGCAATTCCCATGTAAATAGGTTGCTTGGAGCTATGGCAGCCACATTGTTTCCATGAGAGGACGTGACTGAGGTCAAAAGTCAACCAATGAGGACAGTAGGGTCAAAGGATGGAGAGCGCTTTGAGCCCCTGAATCAAAATATGATTCCCTTTATCTAGAATTTTTATGATATGACATAGGTAAAAGCATTTATTTGTTAAGCCACTCTGAGTTGAGTGTCCTGTGACTCACAGACTAAAAAAAAAAAAAAAAACCCAACCAATTTTCTCATTCATATTTTCTTTTAGTTCTTTGTGTGTGTGTGTGTGTACATGTGTGTGTGTTTGTATGTGTGTTGTTTAATCCAAATCTATCTAGGGTTTGTTTTGTTTTCTACTGTGATTTTTTAAATTAAAAAAACCTTTTTCTGTGCCTTCTTCTATCCCAATAAATCTTAGATTTGGTCTTTTGAAGCTGTCCCATATTTCTTGTATGTTCTGTTCATGATTTTTTACCATCTTCACTGTATGGTCAAATTTATTTTCAAGATTGTATATCTTGTCTTCATTATCTGAGGTTCTGTCTTCCAGGTGATCTAGTCTGCTGGTGATGCTTTCTATTGAATTTTTATTTGGTTTATTGTTTCCTTCATTTCAAGAATTTCTGATTGGTTTTTTTTCACGAGGTGGTGGGATATGATGGTCATCATAATCCTAACTTTATGTATGACTGCGTATATGTTGTGATTCTATACAACTTACAACTAGAGAATTGATATGTTATCCTCTATCTATGTACAATGAATCAAATTACACTCTGTTAACATGTAAGCCTAAATAGAACAAATACATAAAATATGAAAAAAAAACTTTTTATTATAAACTTTTTTTAAAACTAAATTTTCCCATGAACTTTTATTAAATGATTTATACTTTAATGTTTTAAAATGTCACCTTTATCACATATTTCATCCTTATAATTCTAGGTTCTCATTAAGCTTCAAATTTTTCACTAATAAAATTTTAAGATAGAGAGATAATGCTTATAAATTTATAAGCCCCAGAGCCTGGCTCATAGTAAATACACAATATATGGTAGCTATTATTACCCATATTTATTTCTATTATTATATGACTTCTGGCTTTAGGAATCTTAATTGTTTTCCTTTTTGGCCACATATTTTCATGATATTCTGTTGTTTGGTTCTAATGGTAGTTAGCTCTCTGCTTGGAAAAATTATGATTAACCTTTTTGTTTCAATTATAAAGTAAAAACTGAAAAATTTTTAAGCCTTCTTTGTTCTAGACAAACAATTTAACATTTTTTAATTTTACACTTCTTATTGCTTACTTCTTCTTGTTTACTATATTTAATAAAGTCTGGGGTTCAGAACCTATATTATCATAACATTTGTTTTTATCTTAAGTATCTTCTTTCTAAAGATTTTTTTTGACATTCGTATTTTTTTGGAAACCAGATTAAACAATTTATTCAAGCTCAAATTTATGCTTATTTGCTATATGTGTTTATTACCTCCACTAATTTTTTATTAAGATTGTGTACAATCTTAAGGCATCTTTTCTCTTCTTTTCAGGTGGTTTTAGTAGATTTTAAATAACCTTGTTCAAGAAAGGTACATAATTTACATACATAAAACCACATTTTTTTTATATCTTGTCTTTCAAAGACTGTCTTCTTATTGTCTTTATATAAAAAATAACTTACAAAGTCAGAGAGAGAAGGCTGGGTGGGGGGCGGGGATTGAGCAGCAATAAAGCAAGGGTTGTTTAAGCCTTTGGAAAGATTTGGGCTTTTACTGTGAATGCCCAGGGGAGTCAGTAAAGGGCTTTGAGCTGAAAATTCCTCAATTTTCAATTCAATATTCTTTTTTAAATGATCATTCTCCTATTGTAATTAAGATGGGAGATGGTGGTAATAACTGAGGCAAGAGATGAAGTTGCTGACACCAGGGTGGTTGGTCATAGATGTGGTAGTAGTAAGAGTTTCTGAGCATGCTTTGAGAGTAAAAGTAACAAGACTTCCTGATGACCTTGATGTCACATATGAGGGAGGACACACATATGACTGTGAGATTTGGATTCTGAACAACTGGAAGAATGGGCCTTCAGTCAAATGAGATAAGAATGGCTATGGAAGAGTAGCTTTAGGGAAGGTAGACAAAAGGAATTCATTTTTATAAGCAATGAATTTGAAATGTCTATTAGATATTTAAGTGGAGATGCTAAATAGGCACCTGGAAGTATAAGCCTGGAGTCTGGGGAAAGATCTGGATTGGAGATACACACTTGGGAGATGCTATGGTTTGAATATGGTTGCTCCCCTCCAAAACTCACATTGGAGCTTAATTCCTCAATGCAGCTGTGTTAAGCTGTACAGGGTAGTGAGTGTTATTCAGGTTATGAAGGCAGAGTCCTCCAAAATGGATTAATACCATATCTCAGGAATGAGTTCTCCCTTTCCCAGGACAGTGAAAGCAGGTTGTTACCAAACAAGGCTACTCCCTATTTTTTTGTTTCTTGCACATTCCTATCTGTCCTTCTGTGTTTCCATCATTAATGGAATATCACAAGACCTTCAAAAGAACCAAAATAAATACAAGAGCATGATCTTGACTTCCAGAATCATGAATCAAAATAAATCTCTGACTATAAATCATCCAGTCTCAGGTATTCTGTTGTAGCAACAGACAAAAGACTAAGACAGGAGTCATCAGAATCTAAATAGTCATTCAAACCATGAGTCTAGGTAGATTCTGGCAATATTTTTAATAGCTTCTTGTATTGAATTCTTACTTTCTTTCTATGAATTCTTGAACAAGAATAGAGCTGTGGGATTTATAAAAAAAGAAACAAAACATTAATTTAACACTAGATAAGACTTTTATTGGTCTTGATCCTGTTCACTGCCTAGTTCAGAATCAGTTGCATCCTTTCCCAGATCCACAGCTAGAGTGTAGGCCTTTGTGCACAGCTTCACGTCCAAGTGGCCAGGCACTCACTTTATTCAGTTTTAATGTCCTGAGATGGTATTTGTTTCTCATCCTACCTGATGGGTACACTGATGCTTCAAAGTACTCAAGTGCTAAGACTCTATCTACACTATAGCATGCATTGCCCCAAGGGCCACATTTAGAATATTGTCACCTACCAGGGCCAAGCATTTAGCCCTTCTTAGTCCATTCATTGTTGCTATAGTAGAACACTCAAGGCCAGGTAAATTGTAAAGCATAAAGGATTATTTTGGCTTAAGGTTATGGAGAGAAAGAAGTCCATGACACAAGTCTGTGCCTGGCTTCTAGGCTTCTAGTAAGGGCCTCATGTTACTTAGCCTCAGGGCAGGAAGGAAAGGGCAAGTGGGCCTGTGTGGAAGAAAGGAAAGGGGGACCTGACTCCCACAAGAGCTAACCTTTCCTGGCATAAATGTATTGATCCATTTAGGATGGTTTTGTCCTGAAGACACCAACACTTGCACTAGGCCCCACCTTCTAACAGTGCAGCACTGAGGAATTAAGTTTTTACATATGAATTGTGAGGAACACAGTCAAACCATAACATTTCCTTTTTTCTTGTTTTTTGTTTGTTTGCTTTCCTGGAAGTTATTTCTTTAAGAATTATAAGGGTTAGATCTGTACAAATAATAGATTGTTCTCCAGATTCAAAGCATATGAAGATATGCAGGAACTCTCTTTACTCATTTCACTGAGAACACTGATAATAATGAGGCAAAGTCTGAACCTACTAGGAGGGAAAACCCTGCGTTTGTGGAAGCTCTGGCCCCATCTACTTTGTTCCACGTTCCAGCATTGGGTTGTGCATCTTACTGTCTTCAAAAATGTTTTAGTGGAAACTGAATGACATCCATAAAGAGCCACTAGTCAGATGCCATTTTAAGCCATTTCAACTACAAAACAAAGTCATACAGCACACAGTTCATGTTAACACTGTAAATTTCTCAACTCTCACAACCAAAACCACCATGCTAAAATCAACATAGAAATTCCAAACAATTGCTAGCAAGTTTCCTCTCCCAGATCCCTGAACATTTTATAAACTGTCTCATTTATCTCTCCAACTACACTACTTTTCTCTTAGGACTTAGCTCACCATAGAGGAAAGTCCGTATACATTTTCCCAACAAAGTATAAAATCTATAGCCAGAACGAAGATCACTTTCCAAATCTCTAAATACACATACATAAATATCCAAAGTAAGCAATCTAAAATTAGAAATATGCAAATAGTTATGAAGATCTGGTCTGTGTCCACTCTTCCCCTCCCCTCAATACATCACCTTGATAATAAGCATTTATTAAATTAAATGTTTTCTATATTTAAGATGACTTTAGCACTCTTCTTTATTGCCTTAGAGCCAGGAGAAAGAAGAATGCTCTGGATCATTCACTCTTTAGCTGTGGACATTAGAAGGAAGAAAAGAAATAAGTCATGTTCACCCTTTTTGGCCCAATATGCTGCTTATGTTAAGTGGGAGTTCAGGGACACCAAAACGGTGGAGACAGGGTATTAGAAAGAAGCTGCTGGAGGACAAGACAAGGAGACGAGTCCTCTTCCTGGTGACAATGAATCCCATTGCCGTGACAACTCCAGCCACTGAGGACTTATCACCCTGACAACACGTTCACATTTTAAAATCACCAATGGAAGTAAAGTGGGCAGTATTCTAATTAGGTTTTCTAAAGTCACTAAAGGTGAGACAATTGGAAAATATTCTAATCAAGTAATTTCTCCAATGTTAGAAATTAAGGTAAGGTTTTCAATCAAGTCCATAAAGGGAAGAGAACACCCCACAGTTCAGGATATAAGACCCTATTTTCCAGACATAGAAGCCTTGCACTTCACTCAGCCCACTCCATTCTACCTAACGGAGTGCTATCTTCGCCTTCAATAAACCTGTATTCTGTTACTTCTGCGTATCTCACTCAGTTCTTTTTTCATGACACCAAGGACTTAGACTGGACATAACAGTGGAAACACTTTAATTGTGTAGTTTTCTCTGCAGGATGTAAAATAAACCCCAAAACAGTTCTTCTTATAGTTATTGAGGACCTCTCTGTCCCAATAAACAATAAACCTTTCTCAATTATTAATTTCATCTTATTTCTCATCAGCCTTTGAAAGAATGGCAATCACTCCTTTCTCCTAAGGAAGGAAATTCAGAACAATTGAATTCTCTCTGGAGGATACACTCTCAAGGTAGACAAAAAGCCTCTGCCAGCAGCTACTAATCACCAAGTTTCTTCAATTTAAAATAATCACCATACCAAGGCATCATACTTCAGATAGAATAGACTTGTCCCCATACCCATCTTTCTTTCCCGATAGCCAACCACATTAGCAAAGACCGTAATTAGTTCTGCTCACTATCATTGCCTCCATCTATTGCCACAGTCCGCAGCATGGAGTAGGTACTGAACAGTGTTTGTTGAATGAGAACATGTTACTTAGAGCCTTCGAGGATATATAGATCACACCATCACATCCTGTCATCAGAGGAGAGAGCTGGAATGCTATGCTCAGAAAAAAGAATTAGGCTCCTCATGCAAGAATTTCAAACAAGTTCTCAAAAATTGATAGCTTCACCATGAACTTTCTAGTGTTGGCATCTGTTTCAGAATCTTACAAATGTAGCAGGAGTGATTTTCAGTGCACAAACTCAGACATACAAGAATACTCATTTCTCTTTCTTTAAGTCCCAAACAATCTAACTTTGGGTTCTTCTAAGTAAACTGGTAGACAATTCAGTCAGTTGAGGATCCCTTAGCCCTCCAAGAAAGGCAGCCCATTGAAGAAGTTTCCTGCATTTTCTGGCAATGATGAGAAGGGCTTCTTGTCTCCAGTACATTGTGATCTGCAGCAATACTCCCTGTCTGAGACCATAGTCATGGTAAGATTAGGAGCTTTCTACTTCCATGCCATCTGTGGGCAGGAGGACTCAGAACCTGGGTTCCAGCCTCCCTAAGCATCCTGAAAAGACCAGTCCTAACTCCCTACTGTGTTCTGACACCTTCTGAGGTCTGTCAGGGTATGCTCTTACCCCAGCTTGGCTTCTGTCCTCTATTTATACTGTAGGAACAAACTCACAGTCTTCCTCTCCCATGTTCCCTCTCTCCTGGTTGCCCTCAAAAGGTATTCCTCAGTGAATTTTTATCAATAAACTCAGGATTTAGTAAAACATAAACTGGGAAGGGAAGTGGCTTGCAGGCAACTTCTGCTATAACTGAAATCCTTTTTTCAAAGCAAAGAAGCATAAAAGAGCAGTTTGCTTTGGGGAATAAATGCTGGGGAAGAGAGGAAACTGGAGGAAATCCAAACATAACTGCATTTCTCAAAAAGTATATTGCCACACTAGTATTATTTCTTAAACCTCACAGAAAAGCTTGTGACTAAATTACTACAGCCTCTCTTTTTCAGATGAACAAATTGTAACCTAGAAGCTTTAATTTATCCAAGAAAACCCAACTAGTAAGTAGCTAAGAAAATGCTGAATTCAAAGTCTGATTCACCTCTTATGCTCTTCTAATGTTCTAGCTTTGAAAAAATGAAGAGCAAGTCAATAATGGCATAAGCATGTATCACCCTTTGGTGGCATGAGCCGGCAAGACTGCTGGAGATGAAACAAGGAAGTTTTCTCACATGTGGAGGAGAATCTAAACAGGAATTCTCCTACTATAAAGAAAAGAACAATAGGAAGAACTTTGAAGCACAGAAAACAACAACCTGAACTGTCAATGGGGAAATTTATACAGTAAGATGCCCTTGGATTTGACACTCTGGGTCTTAGACTTTCCACCTGTGAGTCATTCAACTTGCTCCTGAAGTTGAGATGTCTTTTGCAACAATACTTTCGAGCTGGGATTTTTTTTTAATGGATCCCAAATGAAAACTCTTGTCTTCTTCATGGGACAATCTCTTCTATTAATGCCAAAGATTTACTGTTTGATGGAAGAAATGTTGTCAAAATATGTTTCCCATTCCACAGTCATCAGAAAACACATGGGAAGGATGTATAGACTTCCTGGACACACACATGCACTCACTCATACACACACACACACACACGCACGCACACGAATAACTTTTCTAAATAATTTGATGATGACATTTGGAATTGATCTCATACATATTAAACCTGAAAAGTCCATGTCCATGAAGAAAGGCTTTAAATATTAGGCTTTGTTGTCTGCAAAGGTCAAATACACCCTCTTGTGGTAAAATGGCATATTAGATTCCCATATGATTTCTATCAGAGCAAGAGATGAGAATTTCAAGAGTAATGACTACTTGAAAAGAAACGATGGCACTTATAATGCCTTCATGCTGTAACTCCAAAGACATGTTTTACAAGAGCAAATATATCTATCTTATGAATCCCCATATCCTCCAATTTTTAGACAAAAAAACGGAGACTCAGAAGCCCTGTAAGACCTGTCCAAGGTGATTCAACTAAGGAGTAGAAATTTGAAAGGCTTTGAATGTCCTGATTTTCTATTACAACAAACACACTATTCAGAAAGTTTACCTAACTGATTTTGGAAAATTATGAGGGTTAAGGCTGAAGAACTAATGGAAATTCTGAAAAGTTAATTCGATCATGTAACTGACTCCAGGAAGTAACCACCATCTAGGCATGGTAGAATCTCCACTTTGTTGTTTTGTTCTCCACCTAATGCTTGTTGTCTATCAGCCAATTGACTATTAGGCCAATCTGTCAACGTGTTTTGAGTGCCTGACATCTACTAGGCTCTCCCAGGAGCTGGATGAGTGATAACGAACACATAAGATTTTGGCTTCATGAAACTTATTGGATGTGTTAGTTTTCTGTGACTATGCATCAAATTGCCATTAATTAAGCAGTTGAAAACAATACCTATTTATAGCATACAATTGTCTAGGTCAAAAGTCTGGAAAGGTGAGTTGGAGTCCCTGCTCAAGGCTTAAATTAAAATGTCATCTAGGCTCTGCTCTAATCTAGAAGTTCTGGAGAAAAAAATCCACTTAAACATTTGCTTACAGCTTGATTATGTCCCCCACATTCAAAATTCATGTGTTGGAAATTTAATCCTTAAATTTACCTTAATGGTATTAGATGGTGGGGCCTCTGGGAAATAATTAAGCTTAAAAAGGTCATGAGGGTGAGTTGGCTTTATAAGAAGAGGAAGAGACCTGAACAAGTGTGTTTGCTCTGTTTTATCATGCAATACCTTCCTCCATGTTATGATGGGGCAAAAAGACCTTACCAGATGCCCAGCAGAAGTCAGTACTATACCCTGGGCCTTCCTTGCCTCCAGAACAGTGAGCCATGTAAATGTTTATTTTCTGCAAGTTACCTAGAGCTAGAGTTGGATCTGGGATGTTCTCCAAAGGCATATGTGTTAAAGGCTTGGTCCTCAGTTAATCATACTATTAGGAGGTGGCAGAACCTTTAAGAGGTGGTGTTTAGTGGGAGGTCATTAGGCACTGGGGTGATCTCTTGAAGGTGATGATGGGACCCTATTCCCTCCTCTTCCTCTTTTTACTTTCCTACTCATGAGTTAAGTGATTTGTTCTATCATGTGTTCTGGCCATGATGTGCTGCCATAGGCCCAAAGCAATGGAACCAACCCATCATGGACTAAGTCCTCCAAAACTGTCAGCCATAATAAAGTTTTTCTCTCCATTTTTTGATTTATCTAAGACATTTATTATAGTGACAGAATGCTGACTAACACATTCCATCTCGGTTGTTTTGTGACAGTAACAGAACACAGAATAAGAAAACAAGGATTCAGGTTGTTGGCATCCCTTTGTAGTTGGAGAACTGAGGTCCCCAATCCCTTGACAGCTATCTGCCAGGGTCCCCCTCAGCCCCTGCACACATTCCTTTTCACACTGTCCCCTCCATCTTCAAACCCATAATGGCACAAACTCAGGCTTTGACTTCCTCCAACTTCCTTTTCTACACCAGCCAGAGAAAACTGTCTGCTTTTAAAGGGCTCATGTGATTAGATTAGGTCCAAGACATCTTCCCTTTTGCCAGATAACATAACCATAGGAATATCTCATCATATGCCTGGCTTCTACCCAAATTGAAGGGGAGAGGAACATACAAAGGCAAAAATCCACCCTGAGAGTCAAACTTCGAAATCTTCCACAGTGGGAAAAGAATAATGAAGACCAAAACAACCATGTTTGGTCACCAAGCCTAAGAAAGGAAGTCAACAGGTATTATAAAAGGAAGACCAGAAAAATGAGAACAAGCTAGACACACCAGAAACTTTAAGAAGACTCTTCCAAACCAAAGGAATGGTTTTCAGAAAGGCCCTGAAACAGGATAAAACTAAGGGTATTCTGGAAATGGAAAAGTCAGCAAGGTTAAAAGTGGGATGAGATAAGGTTGGGAGTTGAGTCCAGACAAAATAGTGAAAGCTCTGCAGGCCTTGACAAGTTTGGATTTTACATTAAGTGCTTGACAATGTTTGAACCATTTTAAACTTCGAAGTGGTGTAAATTTTATTTGTATTTTAAAAGATGATCTTAGATGTGAGCCATAAAGGGATTTACAGGGGAAAAGCAAGAGAAGTGCAACAAAGTCAGGGGTACTAGGTGTGTCCAACAGAGGAATGATAGGGGCGAGAACTGAAATGGAAGTAATAGAGGCAGAGCGAGAAGGGCTATTCCAATTGGGAGCTGAAAATGACAGGGCCTCTTGATAGACTGCTAAATTCTTTAATATGAATTATGACTCAAAATTGGGATTTCTCATATATTCGTAAAAACAAATTGACATCATGTGCAATGAGAAGAAGTGTCAGTGACTCAGGGTAGCACTCAGTGCATAGAAGCCCCTACAAGACATGTTGGAGAGAGGACACTACCCACCAGACTCTGGCTGCTGAAGGTATCATGGAAGGCTGGTCAACAGGAAGATGACACTCCCTCACTCCCCCTGCCAGGCTGCCTCCTGCAATCTGAGTGTCTCTCTGTAGCACAGGGGGGACCACAGAATCTAAACCAGCAAAGATAATTTTCAAATAAATTCTCCTTTCCTGTTGGTCTGCTCCTGAAAGATCTCAAGAAAATACATACAAATTCTTACCAAGCCTGTTGGTAAACTTTAGTAATGGGAAGACAGACCTACCTCTTGAAGAATAAATGGGATTGAAATGGAGCAAACTATGTTATATGCATTTATGGATACGTCAAAATGAACCCCACTGTTGTATATAACTATAATGCACTAATAAAAAAAAGAAAGAAAAAATGGTCCTAAAGGAGACAGATATAAGTAAAGTGAATTATTTCATTCCAAACACACTCAATGCAACAACCTTTTTGAAGAACTTTATATTCTCAAAGATATATAAGATACTACTTCACTGCAAAAAATGCATGGACAGTTGTAAAATTGAACAATCATTTTTTTCATTTTCTGTTGCCCTTTATTATACTATATATTATATAGTATATATATATTATTATACTATATATTATTATACTTTATTATACTATATACTAATATACATATATAGTATAATATATATTATACACATACATACATGAGGAAATTTCTATCTTGCTTAGGGTCTGGAATCATTCAAATAAATATTGGAATTATCTGTTCTATTATATACTCAGCTACAAAACCATTTGAGCCCAGTTCCTTTTATAAATACAACTCTATAATTACCGTTTCAGTCTATTCTGTGTCTATTCCAGTTTTTTAAGTCTTCTTAGGTCCATTTCAGAGGTTAGAATTTTAATAGAAAATTTTCTGTGTCCTCAAGACTTTAAAATACATTGCCATATTGTTGCACATAATAATCTCTAAAATTTCCTTTAATCTCTGCCATATTTATGTCTCTTTTCTTGTTACCAACATGGTATGATTTTGCTTGCTTTTTATTTCATCAAAATCAGCAGGGAGATGTCTGTTTTATTGTTTTTTCAAGTACCAACTTTTGGTTTCATTTATCTTTTCGACTCTTTGTTTTCTAGTGAATCAATTTAAGCTTTATATCATATAGATCCCTACCTATTGTTTTTTCCTTTGTTTCATTTTCTTTTGTTTTGTTTCTTTTTCTAATTTCTGATGTTATTTACTTTGTTCACTTGGATTTAGTATTTTTCAAAATTGAAGATAATGGCTATCTGATTTTCTATAGGCTTCAGTCGTAACTCATAGATTTTATAAATGACATATTTTCTCTTTCATTATATGTGAAAAAAAAGCAACTTTTTTTCAAGTATGATTTGGTTAGGGGCTATTTGTAAGTTTCTTAAATTATACAAAAATCATTTGGGGTCCACTTTTCATTGTTTATCTCTAGTTTTATTGGATTATAATGAACGAATATGGTCGGTAAACTTTCTACTTTGGGTGAGTCATTACAATTTTTTTTTAGTTAAATACATCACTAAATTTTTGTGAGTGTTTTTACAGACATAAAAAAAGAATTGCATTTTCTCCTCATAGTCATGCTCTCTGCTGATGTCTATGTAGATGTGACCAGAAGAGCCTAATTTTGATTGCATATTATTTTATAGAATAGTAGTCAAATATGATATAAATATCTACCTATATTTTGCTATTTCATGTGTTAAATTTGATGGGAATGCATTCAAATCTCCCATTGTACTTTTAAAATAAATCTCTTTTAAGAGTTCTTCAGGCATTATAATATTCAATAAATAGTGTTAGTAAGATTTGTTCTCTATTTAAACAAAAACAAAGCCAGACTCAACCCATCTGCAGTAATTAACTGCAGAGGAAGTGAATTTGCAAATATAAAAATAAAGACACTGGAAGAAAAGTCAGGAGAATGCAGTTCTAGAGATCTTTCCAAGCATGGCTATGGAAATTCAGAACCCCATACAGACATTTTTGGTCACAAAATTTTTAACCATTTACATGACTAAAAAAACTTATATACAAAGTCAAAAAGCAAATGATGGATATAATACTAAAAGTGTCTAGGAAAATCCTTGTGGGGTTATAGGCTCTCCTCCTGGCATATTCCATAATTACATATCCCAAATCTTTTTGATCACTGAATTGTCAAATTAGCTGAAGATTGTGTTAGTCAACTTTCCATCATTATAACAAATATCTGTGATAAATCAACTTATAAAGCAAAAACTTGTATTCTATTTATTTAAATTTGCAGTTTTAGAGGTATCCGTCCATGGTAAGTTGGCCTCATTGTTTTGGGGTCTGTGGTAAGGTAGCACATTATGGTGGGGAATCTATGGTGGAGCAAAGTTGATCACCTCATGGCTGAAAAGTGAAAGAAAGGAAAAAGAAGGAGCTGGGGTCCCACTATCCCCTTGAAGAGCATACTCTCAATGACCCAAAAACTTCCCACTGGGCTACATCTCTTAAAGATAGTGCCAATAGTGCCAAACTAGGAACCAACCCTCTAAAACATAGACCTTTGAGAGACACTTAAAATCCAAACTATAGCAATGCCTGTAGGCTTTTCATATACAACAGTCTTGTGCATCTTGGTTAGCAATAGTTTAAATTTATATACCCATGCTGTGCCTGAAATTTAAGACAGGAATGATTGTTACCAGTCACTTCAAAGGATTAGTAGGTATACATGCCTGGGAACTCCAGCCTCTGAATATCTAAGAGTCTTAAAATGCAATTTAAAAATATAAAGTTCCACAAAAGTGAGGGTAATAAAACTAATATTAAGAGCAGACAGGGTTAATTTAACACACACCAAGTTCTTGCTGATGACTATTGTACCAGCTGAGAATTGGTGGTGAAACTAAAAAGGATAAATTTGTTCTTTAAAATATACAGATTCTCAGCAACATACCCTAGATTCTTTCTGCTGTCAGCATAGTAAGAAGTTATAAACTTTTACTGCTTTTTGAGTTAGGCATTGCTATGGTTTGGATGGACTTTGCCCCCATGGGTTCATGTGTTGGAAGCCTGATCCTCAGTGTAGTGATATTACAGTGATGGGACCTTTAAAATATGGGATTTAGTGGGAGGACATTGGGTCACTAGGGGCACAGCCCTCAGAAGGGATTAAGGTAGTTCTCATGGGACCCCTCAGTTTGCAGTCAAGTTGTTATCCTGAGCCTAACCTCTGATTGGCTCTCTGGCTTCCGGTCTTGTCATGTGATCTGTTTTTGCCATTGTGATGTCATCTACCATGTGGCCCTCACCAGAGCCAAGCTGATGCTCTTGCCATGCATGCACTGAACCTTCAGGATTGTGAGCTACACAAACTTCTCTTTATGAAGTTACTTACCCAGTTTCAGGTGTTTTGTTACAGAAACTAGATTAATATTGCCTTGGAACTAGCAAGACAAAAAATGGCACGGAAGCTTGTTGGTTTTGTATTCATACTTGTAATCTAGTTTCTTCACTTGGGTTACTCACAGGAAATATAGGATATGCTCTTAGACAGTGGACTAGACAGTGCATCTTCAATCACATTAACAGGACTGCTCAAACATTGGCATCTCAAATGACAACTCAAATCCCCAAGATCATAAGTGCCTATAAATCAAAAACAGGGATGATAAGTGCCTATAAATCAAAACGGAAAAGACAAGTCAATAGAAAATTATGCCAAGTCTGTAACAAGTAAGTCATAGAAGAGGAAAGAACAAATGACCAGTAAGTATATTTTTAAAAATTCTCAACCTAACTCATAAGTGAAGAAAATATAAATAGAGCAACAAAACTGGCAAAAATTATATAAGCCATGGTATCTCATACTGAGAAAATTTGTATGAATGGGCACTCATACATTGCTGCTGGTATGAGTATAAATTACTGAAATATGTTTGCAAAATATTCTAGCAAAACCCATTAAAAGTTTGATGACAGAGATGATTGTTTCTACAGTCTCACATGTGGAGATCTAATCTTTAAAAATAAAAACACCAATGAGATCAGAGGTACAATACCATCCATTTCAGGATCATCTTCTACAAATATCTTGGAAACAACCTGAGTGTCACTCATTGGGGGAATGCTTAAAGCAAGCATAATTTAGTTGTGGTGTGGAATATTATTCAGTCATGAGAAAGCAGTCAGAGCTATATCTATTAGCCTAAATGATTTTCCAATAATATTTTCTTAATAGTACATAGTAAATTAAATACATAAATCTAAATTAAATAAGCAAGATGAAAAAATCAACATATCACACTAAGAAAAGGGAGGAAAGATAAAAGATAGATAATAGATAAATAGAATACATGGGTGAGGATTGTCTGTATATACATGCATACACATATACACAATAGCATATACTCATATGTACTCCTTAAAAGTCCAATTTCTATAAAAGCATAAGCTATACAGATTCACTCTTTTCCCTGAGGGAAAATCTGTATAAACAAATAAATATGCAAGTATCTTTCTTAAAAAATTGTTTAATACAACCCCCAAAATGTCATAGACTATATGTAACAGTGGCGGGATTTTAATAAACTGAAAAACAAATCATATACCTGCTTGTAAATTATTTTGAAGCAGAGGACATAAAAATCTGGCAAAAATAACAAAGTATAAAATCTAGGTACTCTACCCAAATGCCAATAAGTCAAAGTTAAAAAAGCCTATAGCCACAAAAGTTAGCTCAGTAACATAAAATCAAAATGTGCATACGTATACCATAACTTTGTCTATGAAGGAAATTCTGTGAATATTTTAATTTTTAAATAACTTCTTAAAGTTAATACACTGCCAAATAAAATCCAAGAAGTTTCTGTCATTGTGGTGGTAGTGTTGGTTACTATTGGGAATCTTTTGCAAATAATAGTGGGAAGGAGAGATTGTCTCCAGAATTATGAAGTTCTTCAGAATAATAAATATGAAAAGGAAATAAATAAGAAAAAAATTTAAAACAACAATGAAGAGGACTTACTCTACCAGAAAGTAAAATGTACTTAATTAAAACCAATGTGATATCAGTATAGGAATGAGCAGATGAAGCAAAGAATATAACATCCAGGGTGACACAGACATGCACATTTATAATAATACATGTGAAATTTCAGTTCACCATAGAAGAGATCTTTCAGATATGCTACTGAAAAAGTTGGTTAACCATTTGGAAAAAGTTTCAGTTCAGACCTTGAGTTGAGTTTACTAGAAATCAAAGAAAGGCAAAGAACACCCAGGCAGTGTATTTTCTTTGCCATTATATCAGGAAAGATACAATGGTGTCAGAGGAATGCTCTTTCTGTTGGCAGGTTTAAAAATGGGTACAGACGTGAGGTTTGACCACATATTTCAACATTTAAACTGACAAAGTAATTTATTAAGGAATAGGTAATTTTGTGCAATCTGTAGCAATGTTCAAAATCTAGAGAAAATATATATTCTTATTAAAAGAGAAATTTATGAATGAATCTAAGAATGACCAAAACAGTCCCAGTACCAGAGAATACATTGGAGAGGGGGTCACAGAGACAAGTGAAAAAAGGCACAAGCTTCAGGTGATTTTACAGCTGGGTTCAATGCATCCTTAAGAAATTGATCCTGCCTGTGAATATTTAAACAATTCCAGACTGTAGAAAAGAGAAAAGTCTGTCTGTCACTAATACGGAGATGAATAAGAATAGAGTCTGCACAATGGTAGTTAACGTGGATCTCTGTCTCATGCCAAATTGGGGGGCTCCCCTCTGCACTGCCATGCCTTCTACCTCACCCCTGGGCACAGGGCTTTCTCCTCCCCTAGAGTTTAGCTGCTGGAAAACAAAGGGCTAAAAGGAACCCTTTGCTCCCTGGGGTTAGTGCTCCAAAGGAAGCTCAGCACTTGGAATGAGGTGGAGGCTGTGGGGCAGAAAAGAAAAGCAAGTTATCTTATTACCCAGCTAAATTGTGGATACATAAACTTCAAAAAAAAAAAATTCAACAAGTATTTTTTTAAATAATCTTTAATGTTTTGGTAATTGTTGTTTCTTTGTATTTTTCCCATATTGTTTGAAGCTCAAAACAATAAACATTTTTTTATAGTTTAAAAAAAAACGCTGTTTTCATGTTAATAAAAAAAATCCATATGGAATTAATAGGTCAGTTTAGGGGACATTTGACATATTAATAATATTGAGTTTGTTGCTCTAAGATAGAGGGTGGAAATTACTCCATCTATTTGAGGGCCTGCTTATATAAAACTTATAAAACTATAAGTTTTATAGTTTCCTTCATATACTCATATATATTTTGTTGATTTTGCTAATTATATCCTGTTTTACTTTCATTTTCAATTGGTTGTTGCATGTATACAGTGAAGGGGTTGAATTTAATATATTTCTGTGGGACTCGCTGTCCAGAGGGAACCTGACATTTTGGTTTTAGAGTTAACATCAGTACAAGATGCCTTTGGTGTCTTGCCCAGAACAATGGTATTTGTGGTTTGTTCTTGAAGATCTCCTTTTTCTTGGTCAATGAGTATCCTGTGATTGCTGATTAATATTTTTGGGTTTTTTTTTGTGGGGGAGGGTTTGCAGGACATTTTCAAAGCTATTTTAACACATATGAAGAATTTCTTATGATCTTTTGCTCCAAATTATTAATGTAGTCATTATTACTAACCTATTTCTAAAACTGAATCATCCCTAGGTTTCTAAGCAACAAACAAAAACCCTACCTCTTCAAGGCATAGTACTCTTTTATCATATTGATTCTGTTGCCAATATTGTTCCCAGGATGTTCCTTTAATATTTATTTATAAATGATTTTTGTGTGTTGCTTTCTTTTCTTATGGGCTACATTTGCCAGACTTTCTTAGCTATGCTCTGCTAACTTCACAGAATGCAATGGAAATTTTTCCATTATTTTCTGTGCTTTTAGGTGCTTAAGTCATGTAAAAACTCTTTCTAAAAAGACTGATAGACCTCAGGTCTCTGTATTGTCCAAACATTTTACATGAATAGTTCATGTTATTTATGTAACCTATAGGATGAATACTTAAAAATATAGATATGCAGAAGAATATCTAATGATAAATGAAATGAAAGGTAAGTTTTAGAAATCATCTGTGTGGAAAAATCCCAAATAGCTATAAACCCATGCATTGAAATGAGCTGGAAATAAATATAATGAAAGATTGGCAGATGTTAATTTTGGAAACAACAATTGGTGGCTTCATTTTTTTCCTTTGAGTTTCCCTACATATCTCCATTCTTTCCACCCTTCACGTGCAGTATTTTTGCAGTTAGAAATTAATGATTTGTTTTAATTCCCAACTCTTTGAAGTAAGAGCTGAGGCTCCTGAACATCAATGACACAAGTGCTTTTGCATACAGATGGATACCAACAAAGGAGTACATTACATGAAGACATGGATTGTGTTCTGCTCTCTCACCCATCTACTATGGAGTGATGAAGGACTGTCAGAAAGATTCAATCATAACATTCTTCTCTTATCCATAAATGGCACTGAGAGTTTGGATGTGAATGTGTCCCCCAAAGATATATGTGTTGGACCCTTGGTTCCCAGTGTGACAGTATGAGAGGTGGCAGAACCTTTGGGAGGTGAAACCTAATGAAAGTTGGTTGGGTCACTGGGGAGGCTGCCCTTGGAAATGATGAAAGTTGTTCTTAGAGGACCCTAAGGTAGCTCTCACAAGAATGAGTTATTATAAAAGAACTACTGCCCATGCTCTGGCTTCTTGTCCCAAGATGTGATCACTGCCTTCCCCATGTACTCCCACCATTGATTGTCATTCCATCCACCATGATGTCCTCACCAGACTCAGTCTAATGTTGTCATTATGCCCTTGACCCTTCAAAACCGTGAGCTAAATAAAACTCTTTTCCTTATAAAGTTCCCAACTTCAGGTATTTCATTATAGTAATGAAAAACAGACTACTACAGCTATCAAACAGGAAATAAGTGGGTGGAGAGCCAGAGCTAAGTGTTTCACAAGCATGTTTCACAAGCAGTCCTGAAAGAGAAGGGTCAGTCAGTATACTGAGTACAGTTACCAGCCAGAGAAACATTCCAGCACCCCTGATTAATTCATTTTGTGGAAATTACTAAGAGAGAGTCAACAATTTAGAAAGATACTGCCTCCATATTTCACTATAGCTATACCTCAGTGATGATCAAATGGCATCAGTCATTTAATGCCGAAGTGAAATCATAAATTTTTCCAATAGTCATTGAATGCAGATTTCCTCACCCTATGAGGAATCTGGTCCAGATACCCTCAAGCATATTTATTTTATTTACATATGAGCCAGTGAGTCCCTCTGGCTTCTGGCTATACAAAATGCATGGAGCTTCCCATTCATCTCCACTGAGGACCTTGAACAGCCCTGAGATAATGCAGGGTAGAGGAACTACCCATCAATCTCTTTTAGCTTGTTTCTCACTGATATCTAAACATCATTAACCCATCGAAAATTTCAGTAAAACCAGCCGCATGACTTCATGTTGACAAAGAAGTAAACTCATTTTCCTGAGGGTGGGAGTGGGCCAGGAGTGTTTGTGGATCTACACACACATACTCTCCAGCTTGGCCCACCTCTGGCTTTCGTGTAAATGCAAAGCATTTGCTGAGTTTGGTCCTGAATTATCTCAATGCATGAAAATGCAGATAATTCATGCTGATCTTCCCACAACACACCTAGTTTTGCCTTTGCTGTTTCTGGCTGCAAAGAAATAATGGATGTTTTTGTTCCTCTGTTCTCAGTTCTTTCTTTTTCTTCTTTTATTTACTTTTTCTTTTCCTTTTTTTAAATCGAGATCTGGCAAATTCCTAAACTTAATTCAGAATCATTTCCTTTCCAAGACTTCCCCTGAATCTATTTTCAATGCTATCTTCTTCTGTACCTATCTGTCCTGGAGCGCTTTGTATTAGCACCCAGTTATCGGTTCACCTTCCACAATAAAATGAGAGCTCTTGAAAGATTAATAATTGCAGTAACAGGTAGTATTTTGTGCTTTCTGTTGTGCTAAGCACTTGACTTTTTATGTTTATTAAGATATTTATATTATTTCTAATATTCATATTCTTTTATCATTCTGTATCTACTATTTAATGTATCATTCTAAATGTCTCCTACTTAAAATATATCATTTCTTACAATAGATCTATCATTATTCCCAGTATACAGATGTGTAAAGTGAGATATAAAGAAATTTATTATC
This sequence comes from Geosciurus inauris, assembly GCA_004024805.1. Taxonomy (NCBI): domain Eukaryota; kingdom Metazoa; phylum Chordata; class Mammalia; order Rodentia; family Sciuridae; genus Geosciurus; species Geosciurus inauris. The sequence goes on along the minus strand of PVHX01003839.1, from coordinate 108,547 downwards.
CTACCCAAGGTTGTCAGGTAGTGGGTGATAAGCATTGACTATGGCTTAATACTGGTAGTATAGGGTGAATATCCCTAATCTGAAAATCCAAAATTAAAATGTTTCAGGATTCAAAACTGGTTGAGCAAAAATGTGATACCACAAGTGGAAAATTCTATACCTGACCTCAAGGCTTAGTTAGTAGCCAAAATACAGGCACACAAAAAATATTGCATAAAATTACCTTTGGGCTATGTGTATAAAGTGTTTATGAAACAAATGAATTTCATGTTTAGACTTGGGTTCCACTCCCAAGATATATCATTATGTATACATAATATTGCAAAATTTGAAAAACTCAAAGTCTGAAACACTCCCAATCCCAACCATTTCTAAGGGGTACCTAGCCTGTGTTTAAAACAAACTTACTCATCTTTACAGCTCCAGAACCTAACATCCTGTCTAGAAGATACTTAAGAGGTATTTACTGAACACATGTATCATTGAACATAGCTAAGATATATTTATTGAACACATCGATGTGTTAACACCAAAAGACAAAAAAGAAAAGAAAAACAAAGACCACCTGGTGCCGAAATGTTTCAGGAAACTTCAGTTTCAGTGTTACATCTTGGTTATTTTCCCACTTCCTTCTTCTTCCTGGCTTTCACAGAGGCCTCTGGAGCTCCTACCACACACCGGGTTATCTCATATTTGTCTGCGTGTTCATTTTGTCAATTGTCTGCCTCTCCCATTTAACCATAAGTCCAGAAAGAACTTTGTTACAGCAGCATCCCTGGTGTGGCTAAGTAAAAAAAAAAAGAGAGAGAGTAGAGGTGTGAATGAATGACTAATGAGTGAGTAAATGAACAAATGCATCCATTTCTCTCTCTATTTTTTAAATTAAAAATGCTAAATGTTCTACCCATCATCCCAGCATTGACTTGCTATAGACGGTCAGTGTTGCTTGTTTTTCTTACATCTGTCTGTTGCAGGGAAATTAAACGACCATGCACCATTGTTGGGTATCACAGTGGAGAAACTCACTCTCATTTTCTCAGGGGTAGGTCCTCCATGAAAAAGTGATCTTGCACGCTTTCTCCTCCCCAAAGTCCTTGCCTCTTGGAGGTCTGGTTTGATTTGACCTTAAAAAAATAAAGAAACATGACACTTATTTATCCTCAGGTATCCTGAAGCAATAACTTTTTACAATTTTCTTTTCCTTTCCTAACACCCTGATATTGGATCAGACCCTTGCCTCACATTAAGACTGTGTAAATAACCTCCTTCCAATAAATCAGAAGATTTCAGATAGGAGGGGAATTTAATAGCCGATCAATACCACACCCCCCTCTTAACTCGTCTGAGAAGACAGCGAAACCCGGAGCTATAAAGTAATTTTAGTGATGCCAGAATAAGTAGCATCCAGGCTCCTGGCCTCCTGGCGTGTCTCCTGTTCCCACTCTGAGCTGCCTTTGGTTGCCTGTCATTCTTGGGCTCACTCTCATTTCTTAAGGCCATTTTATAACCTGTTTCCTATTTTATAAACAGAATAAGGTTTGTTCAAGAATATAGGAAATTGTACATTTTTAAACATCAGATTGACGGTGGGTCTTGCAAAGCAAAAAGATTACATTTCCTATAAATCTGTTTCCACTCAATCCTGGCCGGCACAAATCCATTGTTCACATTTCATGGCCATACCCACCACCCTGTGGAGCTGCCAGGTACTGCATACATAGATTAAAGCAATCCTCTCAGATACTGGGCTCCAATTTGCTTCAAGATAGTTCCACAAATGGATTTTGACCCACGTTGTTTTCTGGATCTGTGAACAGAGTCGTATTGGCCTGATAGGAGCAGGGTTATTGCTGAGCTAATAAGGAAGATAGAAGAGGAAAGAGAAAGGAGAAATCCTGCTAAAATCTGTGACTATTCATTTCCCTCAAAAATATGGAGACGAGGGAAGGGCTTTAGAAAAGCTAGTTAAGAACTGTTCTAAGAACTTGCTCACCATCAACTAGTACTATTTGGAATGACACATCCCTCCACTCGTCTCCAAGCTCCCCATTTGCAACACCCTCCCAGGCACGATGACCCCTACACATATTGGCCATTTCCCTGAGCCAGATTTGTATAATACAACCAGCATTCCTGATTCTGCTGAATCAAAATATCTTTTAAAAGCCCCTCACTGATTCATAATCTCTGAGATACATAGTGATATACTCAGACCCATTGGGTTGTCTACAGTGGCTCTAGCATGAAATTTAATCTGTAGAGTTGTGGAAATAAAGAAAATGGAAATATACCTTACATGAATATCTTTGCCCCTTTGTGAACTATTATTATGAAGTGTGAACAGTAAATCAGAGATAGAACATCTATGGATAGATTTTTAACACCTCCAAAATGTACCAGTTAATATACATTAATATAATATATATTAATATGCATTAATAGAAACATTAACATTTATTAATATACACAATTGATTTAATGTGAGTCAGGAATGGTGATTTGTTCGTGTGGCTATAGTAACTTACCAGTGAGGGTGCTTTCTTCAACAAAGTATGAAAATATAAGATTATTTGTTCCTTCAAATAGTAAGTCCAGAAGCAGGACTTTTTCAAAGTTAGCTCAAAGTGGGTATCAAAGACCCTGGATCTTTTTTCAACCCCAGGTATTAGCTTAACCCTCATGGTCACTTGTAGACCCAGCAATGTGCTGCTGAAAAAAGCGCTCATTTGCAGCGATACAGAAGAGAACTATCCCTTCACAAGCTTTTCCTCTGTTCCATTGGTCCAGATTGGTGATGTGCTCTGTCTTAGCTGCAAAGAAGGCTGGGAAAGCACTCAGCGTATGCCATACTTTATTATGGAAAGTAGATCCTGCCTTGCCTAGGGATTTGGGGGATGGATCCTTAAATAACAATTCAGTAGACCATCAGTTAAGCTACCAATAAGGATTACTTTTATACAGCTCAACCAAATATTTACAAAAAGATTTTTCTTTTTATATTCTCAAGTGATCAGCATCATACTTTGAATTTTACCTGTACCATCTTTTTCTATATCCCACTGGACACCCTTCCCCCTCTATACACACATACATACGCTCATTCACACACACATACAAATACACACTTACGTAGTTTCAATGCATTAATTTGGAAAACAATGTGTATTGGGTATAGTATGAGCCAGAAGATTTGCTAGATGCTGAGGATACACACACAATAGTTTCCCCTTATTCTTAGGGGATATGTTACAAGAGACCCCTGTGGATGCCTGAAACTGCAGATAGTATTGAAGAATGTATCCACAGATCTTAACAACCTCAGTGTACAATGTTTCTGCCCTTGTTAAGTTGAGAACTTTCATTTTTTCACTGAAAGGAAGCATTTTATGGCTTCTCTCTTTGGCATATCCAAGCTTGGAAGCAGCACTGTTTTTGGTCATCATTAAGTAAAGTAAGAGCTACTTGAATACAAGCATTGTGATAGAGGGAAAGTTGGTCTGATAACCAAGATGGCTACTAAGTGACAACAGGTGGGTAGTATATACAGTGTGGATACACTAAGCAAAGGGAGAATTCATATCCTGGACTGGACTATGCAAGTATTTCATCACACTACTCAGAACAGTGAGCAAATGAAAACTTATGAATTGTCTATTTCTGGAATTTCCAATTCAATATTTTTGAACTGTGGTTGACTATAGGTAACCAGATCTGTAGAAAGTCAAACCTTGTACTATAGAAAGGTGGACACAGATCCCATCCTCACAAAACTTGTGCCCCTAGTAGGGGAGATACCCAGGGCAGAAGGCGATGGCGGTTTGTGATGGGGCTGTGAGAAATAAAACAGGATGGGGAGTAGATCTATAGAGTACTGGAAGACAAAGCTGATGGGCAATTCCTCCACTCTTCCCTGAGGAGCCAGCTCATGCGCTCTCCACCACAGGCAGGCTGTGAATGCTGTGGCGGTGAGCAACCAAGCAGTCAGCCAGCCTGTGCAATGGCAGGAGGGCCTAGAAGTTGTGGGTGACCTTAGCAGGAGAACAGCAGACTGGCAAGGCAGACTTGGGAGGTGAAAGAGATGAGAGGGGCAGAAAATGAAAAAGTACCTTACATGAATGATATCTTTACCCCTTTACCAGTTGTGAACTGATAATTATGAAATATGAACAGTAAGTTGGACGGGGACTTGTGGGGGAGAGCGAGGAAAGGGCTGACTGGATAGAGAAGACTTTGTAAGAAGAGCACTATTTCCAGTCATGCCTCCTCCTGTCAAGTCAGTTTTATTTGTCTGTGGACACTGGGGTTCAACCACAAGCAAGAAGTCAGGGAGGGTTGGAAATAGATCAGTGCTCAGATTGAGCAGCCTCATCATCCTGAGACTGACACCAAAGCAGCTGGGCTTGGCCTTGTTCTAATATTCTAAATAGCTCCCCAAAACAGGCCATCCCAGGGCAGCAGCCAGGAGCTCTTTCCCCTTGGGATTTTGACGAAAGAGCACATACCTATTGCATTTGATATTCCCTTAGTTTCAGGAACCATACAAGAAACAAATAACTGTTAAGCTTGAAGGATCACTGTAAGGACAGTAGGAGATTTTAGAAACAGCCAGTAGTCCTTGACTCGAAGCACAGCTTTCCTCAAGCTTGCAGCTCATGGAAATTGTTCAGATGCAGTCACAACTTCTCAGTATTTAAAGAGAAGTCGAAAAATTAAAGACAAACAAGATCCTGAATGAGATTGCCTTTGGATAATATGGAGCCTGGGATGTGGAGCTAGGGGAGGGGCTTATGAAAGGAGGAGCCTGGAATGATTGGTCCAGAAGGATACAGAGCTTCAGATGGGGAGATCTGACAATGAGCTTTCTGGCACAGAACATTTAAAATCTTAGTTTTCAGTACAACCAACTCCATAGTGAACAGCTGAGGTTCCACAGAGAAAGGAGTTCAGGTTCAAGACAACAGGGCTGAAGCCTAGAACACCAGACTAGAGTTAAAGGGAGAAAGCAGAGCTTGAAGCACATAAATATCATATTTAAATAGGATGTTTTGTTCCTACTAAAATATTAGCAGCACAGATGTTTGCAGCCATTCAGTTTTAACTACCAGCTGTTGTCTGAGCTTCACTAGGATTTTACTTTGGATACATTATTTACCTTCTCTGAACCTCAATGTCGTCTTCTTTAAAATGGAGTCACGTATGTTCACCTCGTGAGATCATGTATGTGATCTCAGTTCCCGTGTGGTTACATGTGTAACATGTACATTGAATGGAGCCATTACAGATACACAGGCTGTGATTTGTGGGTTGTTATAGCTGCTGCTTTGAGAAATACTGCACTTTCTTAGGCCAAATATCTCCTTAAATTTGTCTACAGTTTTGGAGCCTTCAACTATTTCTCTTGGGTTTGAAATCTCTTAGCTGTTTCTCTGCTAAGAATAACTCCCTGGAGATTCTTTATAATTCTGTGAGATTGCATGCCTATCACTTGTCAGCATTCTCTGTACCTCACGGAACAATTTCTCCTGTGAGAAAAGATATAAAGTTTTCCAATTCACCTGAACATGAAAAGAAGGGACCAGATCCCCAGGGGATCTCCTAATTGGTGGCCCAGCCCCCACGGCAAACCCCATAAAACTATAGTCCATATGCTCTTGCATCATCCTGAAACTGCTCAGCAGCTGCTTTTGCTTCTGCAGGTCCTATACTACTTTAGGACACCTTTAGACAGAACATTTGTTTTAAAACACAGATTATTCTATTCTATTCCCATGAGAAGGCTCCCTAGTTTTTTGATGAATGAGTTCTATTGTGTGTGCTTTTATACAGTATGTATTACAGAGGGATCCCTAGTTTTTAATGAATCAAATTTGTAACATATTTAGTTATACATAATTGGGTAATGTATAACTATATAATATACATAGTTAACAATAAGCTATATGTCTCACCACCAGAGAAAGTCCTTTGGGTAAAAAATGTGTTTTGTCTATATTTCTGTGTCTACATTTAAGTTTTTAAATAAATGCTAAGTAAATGAATGACTCTGCCACAAACTTGCTCTGGAAATGTATGTCTGTTGTAAATTTCTTAAAGGAGGCATTTAAATATTTTAAAAATGGAATAAAGTCATCAGTTTTCTGTAACAAAGCCAGAAAGATTTGATTTACCATCTTTAAGTTCTTTCTAAACAGATCACCAATTCCAAACCCATAAAGAAAAATATTGATTAATTTGGACAGAAAAAGTATTTTAAAATCTCTGTATCATCAGAAAAATATCATAAACAAAATTAAAGACAAACAACGATTTGTACAAAAATCAGAGCCATACAAGAGAGCAGGCTGGTTAATTCTCTTTGTTTGTGAAGCATTCATATAAATCAATAGAAAAAGTTAGCAAGCAAGTAGAATAAACAGCAAGGGGCAAGAACTTTACAGAAAAGAAAAAAATGTAATGCTCAAGAAACATGAAAATAATCTATTTCACTCATAATTAGAGAAATAAAAATACACCTATATACAATATTCACTCTTTAGATTGGCCTTTTTCAAATGCTGCTAGTAGCGCATATGGATTAGAGTGTTAATAAATGAGCACTCTTACATAGATCTGGTAGGATGTAAATACATTTGTGCAATTTCTTGGAGGGAACTATGACTACATCATTTCGGGGTTTAAATACATATGTCCTTTAATCCAGAATTCTGATGCTCAAAGCGTTACTTATAGGTATATGTTTTTAAATACCATCACATATAAAACAATAGATTCTTCTGCAAGTATTATTTGTAAAAACAATGAGAGACTAAATTTGTTTCTCTTTTCATAGGTCATGTTAAAGAAGCTAACAAGTTTCATAAAATTGAACCAGATTGTAGGCATGTCTGGTGAAGAAAACTTGGAACCTGATATGTGGTATGATCAAAAATTAATACCCTGATATATTTTTAAAGTAGCTATATAGATGAAGGAGTGGCATTTTAATTTCCCTATAAATGAAAACCACATCCAAAATTCTGAAAAATATGCCTTCACTACTGCTCTTCATAAATTACAAACTCCTTTTGGTCACAGATGACTGAACTATGTCCCTCCTCCCCACCCTCCCACCGCCACATTCCAGCATCTCATAGTCGCACCCCTTTGTCCTCACTATACCTTATGTTCAAGTGCCTTCCCTCTCCCTGTTATCTAACTGAAATCCTATTCTCTTCTTCAAAGAAAAACTCATATCCCACCTCGTCCATGGAAATCTCTCAGTCGTCATAGCACTGGACAGGGAACTCCTTTATTGCATTCATTTAATTCTGCAACAGTCTGCCCTTAATTAACTGACAGTGGTTGACAACATTGTTTGTCTATGTCCTTCTAGAATTCTTCATAGCTTCTGGCACAGCTATGGACAGAGTGGGTAGTGAATAACTGAAACAAACAAAAAATAAAAATTTCTACTCTTGTCTGAACTGAGAAAAGAAGGAAAAGTAATAAGAATGTAGAAATTGGTCCAAGTGGTTTGGTGGCACAAGTGAAGTCTCTGATAATTTTGGTAACTCATCCCTTCTGAGGTAATCAGAATCCCCAATGTGTAGGCTCAGCCAATTTCCTTGGTATAAATTCTTCAATCATGGTTGATTTTAGGTTCCCCAAATGAAATCACAGAACTCACGAATTGGGAAGAGAGATACACAATCAGATCTCTTGAACCAAATGGATCTAGCACAAAGATTTTCATCTCCAAATCAAAATCCCTAAGTTGCATCATCATGTATGTGGTGAATTATATCCTACATGCCAGTGAATCTTAATTGTCAAACCCAATAAGCAAACTTGGTTGATTCACATTTTACATCTTTCTATTTTGAGTTCAGGGCCTGTTACTCTAAAATATGGCACTTTGGCATGTTTTAAAATGAAGAAATTTGAGAATATGCCTAAAAATGGAAGGTCTCTGATCTCCTCACTCCCTTTCCCTCTGATGTTGATCATAAAATCTAAGAAGAATTTTCTGACCTTCCCCAGAGATGGGTCACAAGACCCTGATGTGTCCTACCTATACACCCCCAGGAAAGGGACATCCTTATCTCCAAAGACAAAAGGTCAGATAGACTTTAAATGAGCAGGCCTTTCTAAATTCCTCCCAGTTCAGTACATGCACCTCATACCCCTTTTGTCCATCAAACCTACTGTTAAAAAAAAAAAAAAACCCTCATGTTTAATTGTTAAAAATTCAAGTCTTCATTTCCTTATGAAGGTTCCCATGCTATGTAAAGGCCACATTAAATTAAATGTGAGTATGTTCCCTTGTTAATCTGTCTTTTGTCATAGGGGCCTTAGCCCTGAACTTAGAAGGGTAGAAGAGGAGAATATTTTTCTTTCCCCACACTATATAAACAACTGTATTGCTGTCAGATTCTTTTCTTTGCTCAGTATGCAGCTTCTTCAATTTCTGGAACTGCTCTGAACCTCTTTATCCTAGTCATGTGGCTAGGAAAGAAACAAGAGACAGAAAGGGCTAGTGGAAACCAAAACCTTAATGTTTATTAATTTATGATTCCAGTTAACTATTTGCTAAACTCTACTTTTTGTTCCCTTCCACTTCTCTTGGGTTTGAGTTGGATGGGAGCAAGTTAGAGAACGGGGTGGAGGATTTGACACAGAAAGGAGACAAATGGACTTAAAGTGAGCTTGTAAAGTGATGATTTCTCTGTCATTTTCTCTCTGATACTGAAGTGGGTGCCTAACAGAAAAGGGAATGTCTTAGAGGCAATTTTTTCTATTTACAAATTTCTTGCTACTACCTTTCCGATAAATAGATATTCTTAATCCCATTCATGCTGCCTACAATGTCCATTCTCTTATGATCATAGTCATATCTTTTAACATTGCTGGAGAATTGCTCATAAAATTCTCCAGGAATGAAGTAGCAACTCGTTCTGTTTGAGTACTAGGTACTTAGAATCAATATTTGTATTTTTGGAGTTTGCCCTTTTCAGGGATCCTTAAAGGCATCTAATAAGAATATCTGCACAGTGCCCCAAACTTCTATAATTTTCCTTGAGTATGATCTTGGCATCCAGACTTAATGCTTATGACAGGTCCACATTATTTGAGTAAACAGATTGAAAAACTAACCGAGAGCTTATAGGGAACAGTCTTTAATCTAGCGGCAGAATTATCAGTTTGTGAGCGTATCCACATTTCGGTCTTTGATGGAAAAAATACAGTTAAAAATGAGGTCAAGCTGGGATTTTCAAGCTAAGTTAGCAGCTTTAAAGGAGGGCATTGGAATCTCCGCCTTTCACTTGTGTGGAAAATCTGCCAGGGGCTAAACTTTGTTGTAAGTTTGGCCCAAACAAGCAAGACAGTAGCTGGGCTAGGAAAAGGGAGGAAGGAAGAAAGGGAAGAAAAACGTGGCTTCCTGTGGTTTTATGAGGGTCACATCAGCCTTAGGAAGTAGGGACTTTGGGAGCAACTAAACATATGCAAATGGATGCAACTTTTTAGAGGGAATTTGTTAAGTTACTTCATTAGCACTGAGGCCAAGGGCAGTCCAGAGCTAATGCGAAGTAGATCTGAGGGGCTCCTTTTGTTTGCTTCCAGGTCTGCAGGGCAGCAGGAGTGAAGGGGTGAAAAGGCGACAGAGATGTCCTTGAAAGGAAGCAGAACCTGTAAGCTCTCCCAAGCCCTTTTGGCTTGAATACTGGCTTTTGTCTCCTAAGGGCCATTGCTCTGCTCCCTGAGAGTCCAGTAATGAAGCACTTGATTAAGACCTCATTAAAAGTTCATTGACATTCATCATGACCACAGCCCTCAGAGCAGCCCAGAAAGATGGAGGGAGTATGGGACCAGCAGAGATGCATAAAACTTGAGGCTCAATGCCCTTTTTGCCACTTCACAGCTTTGTTTTCTGGGGTAAATGTTTTAATCTCTTGGGTTCCCACTTTCCTCATCTCTCAATAACTTCAATTAAATGCTGCTGTGAGAACATGCTTTGAGAAAAGTTTAGTCATTTTGTCTGTCTCATTATTACCTTCCACCCATTTCCTGTCTTCATCTGGTTGTTACGGGTCACCTGTCAAGGGCATATATTTCTTGCATCACTGTGAAGCATCCTGAGACAGGAAAGGCCTCTGAAAAATAGTTTAAAAGGGATAGCAAGAGACTTCAACTCTGACAGGTGACCATCATCAGTTCACTGGGTTCTAGAAAGGAGAGAATGCAAATAATTTACAGCCTTACTAAACTGTTGAGCAGACACCACCCAAACGACATTTATAGATACTAGAGATAGATAGGCTCTTTTGTCCAAATGCAAGCCACTGCTATTAGAACCAGAACCAAGCACAGCAGCAAATCCTAAAGTGTCCTAAGAGTACTCATTCTTCCAGATCTCTGACTTTCTTCCACTGGAAGAAAGCCATGGCTTCTAATTCTGTATTTTGTTTATAGATTTATAAAGGTCTGCTTCAAATCTTTAAAAGCAAGCAAATGAATCTTTGTTTTCTCTGATTCTTCCCTACCAAGAGGGCAATACTTGCATCTCTATCAATACCCAATGTCTTTGTGACATTTGGTGGTGGTAATAGTGGCAGTGGTTGGTGACAAAGACTATTTGCTTAGCCAAACTTTAGTCAGGCTCCTGAAACTTCTATTATCTATGTACTTACTTGTAGAATCAACTTTTAGCTCTTAAAGAACCCTGCTAAGTCAGTTTCACAAGAACACTTCACCCTCAACCTGATTATCCACAATTTCTGATCATCCTCACTATCTGATCAGATTTCTGATTCTCCATTGTCTTTCAAAGTGATGTCTGATCACCCTGGCCTCTCTTCATCTAGAATTCTGATAGGTTGGTTTATCCATAATCCTCTTAGCCCTCATGCTGAAGCCAGAATTAGAAAGGCAGTGAGTGTACATAGGTAAATTGAATCAGGTGGGATCAAGGAGGCCAATTTGGGTCTGGGAAGTTGGAGAGGTATTGAATGCCTTCAGAGTCCTTCCTCCACCCTTATCAGGATAACCTGCCCCTGCTCCAACCTGTTACTAAGGTAACCTGTCACAGGAATTATCTCTCCCTACAGGGAGTTGTTAATTACACCCCTTCCTGCCCAAACCACGCCACCTGGGCCTTTCCCACATGGGTGCTTTTTTCACAGTTTTGGCCATCCCACCAAACATCCTGGGCCTAGGCACAGGAAGGAGAAAGATAAGGGGAAGAGAGCAGGAGAACAAAGGAAGCCTAGGAAATATAAAAAGGCAAAACATGCGTACTTCTTGGGATACCAGGATACCAGCTATGGCCCCCTTCTCTTCCGGGAAAAATCTATGTTACCCCTTTTAAATAAACTGCTTAAATGCTTGCCTTGGTGTGCTTCTCTAATGTTATACTTCAGCATGTGAGAAAGCAGAACTTGTCACAGGTAACCAGCAGTATCAATGCTTCCTTTTAGTGTTTTCCGTCCACTGACCCTCCTTCCTGCTCTTGGGCTATAAATTCCCAGTTGCCCATGCTATACTTGGAACTGAACCCAATATTTCTTGCCCACTGGAAATTCCTATTGTGACAGTCCCTAAACCTGTCACAATTGTCATGAACAGAAACTTCCTTACTGTACTTTAACAAGTGTCATTGAGTGATAAATATTTTTTAACACTAGAGAAAGAAGTATCACAAATAAATGATACTGTATCACAAATAAATCAACACTGTTCATTTTTCCTTTCCCAAATTTAGAATGAATAAAATAATTTTCTCCATTGGTCACAGGTCCAACTTGAAGTCTAAGGGTCTTGCTGGGAACATTTCACCATGGAGCAGTAAGGGAGACCGGATCCAGCAAGCCTAGTGTGTCTGTCATTTATCAATTAAGTTTGTCATTCTTGCCCCCTTGGGAGTCAAGGGAAGGGAGAGGATAGGAATTTTCTTTGAAAGCTAAAGAATGAAAAACAAAGGTTTCATTCGTTGAGAGAATGCCCAATTCAGTACCAAAGTACCACTTGCGAATGGTATCGCAGTACTTTGAAATTCTATTTGCTAATATTTTATCTTGATAGTTTCAGATTATAGTCATAGGTTAGATTTTTCTCATGTGTATTATTTGTCTTATCTTTTTAGGTTGCATTCAAGGCATGTGGTGTCCTGGTTTGTGTTTTGTCCAGTTTGCCCCCCCAGAGCTGCCCTCCACCTTCCCTACCTGCTCTCTGCCCCAGGAGACTTCCTTCATGGACCACATCACTGTATTCCATTGACTGATGACTTCTGATTGGGTTTGGCCAATGGGGAATTCAGGAAAATCCCGTCAGCCCTTTTTCTGCAAGATCAACAGAAGCTGTTTGAGTCCTGGGAAACAATATCATAGCTCCTGTCCAGGAAGTGACATTCCCCCCCTTGACCTTTCAAGCCTAGTGTTGGTTATAGAACTGTGCTGGCATTTCTGTACCCTTCCCACACCTTTATACCTAATGTGAGTATGACATCTGTTGCTTGATGGGAAGCTGACAACTGGCTAGCCTAACTTAGCAAAATGAACTGGAAAGTCTTCTATTTTTATCTATGCTCTGGGACACATTAAATATTACAAGAATTTTCTATTCTTTGAAGGTCAAAGTACTAAGCTCTACTGCCCTCTCGGTCTAGTATTTTAAGGATGAGACTGTTCTTTAACAAATGTTTAAGATTTTTCTCATGATGGTTTCTTTATTTAGGTTTCTTCTTCTTCAGTCAAGTGTGGTAACTGATATTTCCTAGAAAAAGTACCCACATCCTTTATTATTTGACATTATTGACATGAAATTGTTTATGGAATTCTCTTTCACTGTTTTCATCTACTTAGAAGTTATCACTAGAATAATAAAAATTTGTATCACTTCCAAAAAAGTTGTATGTTAAAATAAAATGAAAACTAATTGTGGTCTTATGCAATCATTCCAAGAGGCACAATATTTTTTGTTATACTTGGCTACTCAGAAACTGTGTACTACTATTTTATGTTTGGGGACATCAGTCTCATTTTAGTCAGAAACACACTTTCCCAGGCTCTCTTGTAGCTAGGACATAGATATGTAACCTGAGTTTCACCAATACAACTTATTTATAAGAAACTTTGAAACTTCATGCAACAGAGGTGCAGACACCAGTGGAAAGCTACTTCTGGTGCATGTGGTGACTATATCATCTAACTTTCAAAAGCTGCACTGACTTTAAGGGTCAAATTCAACAACTAGCTTTAAGAAATTAGAATTCTCTTTGTTCAGTTATGGTAGTAACAGGATCTCTCTGGAAACTCTCATGTGGTTTAGAACTGGTAGTTGTTACTGACTCCATAGTCCTATTTTCTGTCCCTCTTGAAGAATGGGTAGGGTACTTGATTGCTGTGGTCTGAATTGTGGACCTCCCAAAATTCTTATGCTGAAGTTCTCACCCCCTCTACACCTCAGAATGTGACTATATTTGAGATAGGCCCTTTAAATAGGCAATTGAGGAAAAAAATGAGATCTGAAAGGTGGAGACCTACTCCAATCTGACTGGTGACATTTTAAGAGGAAAAAGGCAAGAAGGAAATGAAAGGAGAAAAGACTCCTGTGTCCTGTCTCAGTTTTCATGTGGTTGGGTGCAAGACAATTAATACGACAAAGATGAACAAGAAAACAAGAAAAACAAGTTTTATCAGTTGTACATGGACTTATGATCTCCATAAGAGAGTAAAGTCTGAAGAAATGGTCAAAGCAAAATGTTTATATACTTTATAGACAAAAAACAATAAATTTGTAAAGAATGATAGGGCAAAGGGATCTCTGGAATAAGACAATAAATTCTAGAAAAAGCACTAAGAAATATTGAGCTATTCAAAACTAGTAAAAGAGAGTGTTTCCTAGGTCCATTGCAGCCCCAATTACCAGTCTCTAGTGGTAAAGGCTATTTTCTATCTGGTACAGGGAATGCAGCCTTATCAAAAAATTTATGGCTGACTGCACGTAGGAAAAGGCAGGTCAGATAGTCCTTTCTGCAACTAATTTCTCCAATGCCTCCAACTTGAAAAAAATCAGTATGCCAATCTGGTATATTTGGGTGTGGCACATCCTTAACCCCTTTAGATGTGTGCATATGCAGAAAATGCCATGTGAGGCCAAAGCAAGAAGGTGGCCATCTGCATGCCAAGGACTACCAACATCTTGATGTTGGACTTTTGGCCTCCAGAACTGTGAGAAAAAAAAAAGTCTCTTGCTTAAGCCACCTACTCTGTGATATTATGTTATGGTAGCTTTAGCAAGTTAGTACATGAGTAATATTCAATATATTTATTTCCTGCTTCAATTTGCCAAAATAGGCTTTGTTATTTGAAACTAAGAACACTGATTTTGCACATTATGTAATATTAGGAATACTCTGCACTTGTGATATAGCTAAGTAAGTTCCTACTGGACCATCTCTCCTGCAGATTACAACCATAAACTATGAACAATTTTCTTAAAAATCAAAACTAAATTACAGATTTTTAAAATATTTTAAAAATTAATATTTAAAAAATATTAAATCACTCCAACCACTTAAAAAGACTAGAGAGAGATCAAAAGTAGGCCAATTCTGGAAAGAACTTGACTTTTGACAAATGGAAAACAGCACTATGTGTTTTCACAAGTTCTAGGCTGAGGGGTCCCTAATCTTCAAAATGTGCATGGCTAGTGCTTTAATGGAAAATCTGCTGGTTTTTTCCTTTTGCTTGTTTGTTTTGCTTGTTTGCCCAAAGAACTAGAAGAGTTTGAGGGGACAGGAAGTGAGAAGGGAAATTTGGAAAGGATAGATCCCAAGAAGGGAATCCTAAATCCTGAGTACATAGTTGGATCAAGTTACTGGCTAATTCCCAAAGCACACATGTGTAGGACAGACTCCAAACAGCTTAGCTAAGGATAACTAAACTGAAATTTGAGTTGCTGCCAAAGAAACATAATTTGAAGCTTGGTATAATCACATGAAATGCCTGATAAACCTGACCAGTCCTCTTAAAAAGACTGTCAAAAAAGTCTGGGCTGGGGTTGTGGCTCAGTGATAGAGGGCTTGCCTAGCATGTGTGAGGCACTGGGTTCAATTCTCAGCACCACATACAAATAAGTAAAATAAAAGTCCATTGACAACTAAAAAAATATTTAAAAAAATAAGTCTAGCATCTCTACAATGTAAGGTCTTTAATGTCCAGGATACACTTCAAAATTATTTAACAGATGAAAAAGAGAAAAGAAAAAGAAAGACAATGTGACCCATTCTCAGGAGGCAAAACAATCAATAGAGAGTTCAAATTAGAATTTTAAACAATTGCCATAATATGCTTTAGGAAGTAAATGAAAATATAATCACAATGAATGAGGAGATAGTAATTTTCACTAAAAAAATCACAATATCAAAAGATTCAAATAGGAATTCTAGAACTAAGATATAGAATATAATATGTAATATATTTGAAATAATTATATAAATGCATACATAAGAATATAGAGGTATATATAGAAGTGTAAAATAAGAAAAGAGGGGTAGTAGCTTCCATAAAGAAAATGTTATTCTCTTTTAGTCCACTTTGTTACCCCAGAACCTAGGTGACAATACGTTGGCTTATGATCCTTCAAAGGCTGTCATATACTTAATGAGAGGCTATAGAAGTGGGAAAGGGCTGCTAAATAAATTAGCAATAACTGTTGCTGCAGTTGCCTTATTTTACCAAGATAGAACATTTTTTGAAGTGATCTACTGTCACTACTAATTTATAAAAAGAACCTTATAAGTAACATGAATATAGTCTCAGGATATATGACAGTCCTGAAAAAGGGATATTTGGCAATTTTCATTGACATATCACAAGGGAGGAGAGGTGAGAAAGATCTATTTGAAAACTGTCAATATAATTCAAAATGTTATTTAATGGTACTGTATCACATGTAATTGTTTTCTTGATATAAGTATTCCAGTTTATGATCAATACTTTACATTATGATTAATTTTGGTACTTTGTTTTAATTCATTTTTTAATGTAAAAAATCTAGTGTAAGATTTTTTTTAATAAAACAAATTCCTAGTGTCAGTTTATTTAAGAGGCTAAGTAAACTGACAAATCTCATTTCACTTAATTTAAAACAGAGTATGTTAACTGACAAATCTCAGACAAAAAGAGCAAACTTTTCTTAAACCTTCCTACCTATAGGCTGGGAAGAAAGCAGGTGGCAGGAATGTCTTAGAAAGTAAAGGCTGCCGAAATGGGCTGCAGATACTCCCAAATCAGTGGCTTTGTACTTATGGCCTAGTGTCACTCAGAGCCCTACACATTCATGTGAAATCAAAGCAGTTTATTGCTTGGGTGAGAATTTTGATATAGACCGGCCATAGAGAGATATTCAGTATGCACTGATCTAGTGCCCTGAGGAAGTGTGACATCCAAGTTTTAACTTGGTCAGTGGGACATCTGAAACCCACGGTTGCATCCTGGAATTTGGCCTGACCATCAGGGCTGGCTAGTATGAATTAGAGTCTAAGGACTTCTGGGCCCAAGGTTATCCTATGTCAGATTAACATAACAGAGCACAGAATGCTATCTCAGCCACTATCAGGCTCCCTGAAAATCCTTGACTTTTTAAATCATTTTTCCTTTTTAAACATATACATGTCTTTGCATGTTAACAATTCTGTTTTTTTCTTTATTGATTTATTTTTATGTGGTGCTGAGGATCGAACCCAGTGCCTCACACATGCGAGGCAAGCGCTCTACCACTGAGCCACAATCCCAGCCCCATGTTAACAATTCTTAAATTGAGATGTGTCTATAGCTGATTACATA
This sequence comes from Geosciurus inauris, assembly GCA_004024805.1. Lineage (NCBI taxonomy): Eukaryota > Metazoa > Chordata > Mammalia > Rodentia > Sciuridae > Geosciurus > Geosciurus inauris. The sequence goes on along the minus strand of PVHX01003839.1, from coordinate 91,724 downwards.
TTTAATGAATAATAGATTTATTTTTCTTGAGAAACTTTCATTAAGTGAATGGCACACCAAACATTAGGGCCATGTAAGCATTAAGGAAACAAGGTAATTATACTAGTCAGCTTTGTATCATTATGACCATAATACCTGACAAGAATAACTAAGAGGAGGGGCTGGGGTTGTAGCTCAGTGGTAGAGCACTTCCCTAGTATATGTGAGGCACTGGGGTCGATCCTCACCACCACATAAAGATAAATAAAATAAAGGTATTGCATCCATATACAACTAAAAATATTTTTTTAAAAAAGAATAAGAGTAAAAAAATGTTCATTTGGGGCTCATGATTTTAGAGGTCTGAGTCCATGATCATTTGATTCCATTGCTCTAGGCCTGAGGTGTGAGAGAACATCATGGTGGAAAGATGTGGTGAAGCAAAGGTGCTCAGCCCATGACAGCCAGGGAGCAGAGAGAGCCAGAGAGAAGCCAGGGACAAAACATTGTACAGGTCATAGCCGGGCGGGGTGGCGCAAGCCTGTAATCCCAGCACTTACGGAGGCTGAGACAGGAGAATCGCGAGTTCAAAGCCAGCCTCAGCAATGGCGAGGCACTAAGCAACTCAGTGAGACCCTGTCTCTACATAAAACACAAAATAGGGCTGGGAATGTGGCTGAATGGTTGAGTGCCCCTGAGTTCAATCTCCAGTACCAAAAAAAAAAAAAAAAAGACATAGTACAGGTCACATGCCTAGTAACCTACTTCCTCCAGCAACACCCCACCTGCCCACAATTACCACCCACTGGCCCATTCAAATTACTAATCTCTCAAGTGGATTAATCTAATGATAATGTTACAGGTCTCATAATCTAATCCTTTCACCTCTGAACTTTCTTAACATTGCCTAGCAAACATGTTAGCTTTTAGGGGAAAATTAAAATCCAGACCATAACAGTAATGAACTTCCTCTATTTAAGCCAGAGCATGCTACTTATTCTTTAGAGTGAATTAGTTTCTCAGCTCACAGTCAACTGAGGTTATGGACAGGAGTTTTGCATAGAACAGAGAAGAGTCATACAGTTCCTAGCTGGAGCCTTGTCAAAATAAGTCTTCAGTCACCATGACTTGCCCCAAAGTTTCTCTGCAAGTGCCAAGATACTGAGAATGCAGGTGGAGGGCTCCAGGATATGGGCAAGGTGTTAGGAGGGTTGCTAGAAGCACAGAGAAAAACAGGAGGTAATGCACCTACTTAATCAGATGACCCAAGGCCAGCCCTGCACTCTATTTCCTTTTGTGCTCTCTCCTTGATATTCTCACGGAGTATGTCTTAAGAACTTGGACTTACAGCACCTCAAACATTTTCCATATAAAAGGCTGGCTGTCATTTATAAGTTTGATTTTTTTAAAAGGGAACAAAACATAAATTCAGCAAATTAATACAAAGTCCATCATTTTTGTTGCTGTCTGGTTTTATTCTATAATGTGTCATGACACACTTTTCTGCTGTTGAGCATAGTCCATAGGGTAATGTCCTGGTCTTTTATCACCCATGACTCTCACATTAAAATAAATAGGCACAAACATTACTTTATTTTTTATTTATCTCTTGATTATCACTGTTCTGTTGTGATATAAGAACAAATTTTTACTGCCACTCATTTCTCCACTAACTTGTCTAAAGTAAACCCTCCATAACTGCTTACTGAATAGATAAAAATGAAGATTGTGAAGTTCAGAGGTTGTGTGTGTGCGCATGCGCATGTCTCGTGCTGGGTCTCTCTGGGGAATGAAAGCAGAATCCAAGTTTTTTGATATCTGGCCAGAATATTTTGCCTGCTAATAATTGACTTTCAAGAACCTCAACCTAATGATTCTCCTGGCAAAAGATCAAAATAAGCCTAAGGTGAACAATTCCAGAATCAAATTGAGGAGGTAGTTAGTTCTTTCACAGCTTTGGGTGCTCAGGGCCAAGTCCTATGCTGGGTATGGCCTACATAGATGATGATGATGACATAGATGATGACAGTCAGATCATCAGGCTGATAAGAAGAGAGCAGAAGAAGTCTCCAATCTAGAAAGCCAAATCTCTTGATCTTCTGGGAGATAATACTTTTAATTTTCATCAGCACAAGACTATGTCCCAAACCAGAAGGGGTTTGCCTAATCCATCATGCTCCCAGGCCACACAATGGGACCCCTGACAAGCAGAACATTGGACAGTGAAAGAAATGGACATCATGAATGCTCATGAATTGCAAATTCTTCTTCATTAAAGGATGCTCTCTTGCTTGGGACCATCTGCTTAATATAACAAGGCCTAGGTCCTCGGGCTAGAAACATCTGCCGCTTTAATAATTTTACCTCTTAATTAAAGCACAACGAAAAGCAAATCAAACATAGCCATGACCCCAGACATATCAGAGTTTAGCCATATAGACTGGATAAGGCATCTGCCTTGCTTCAGCTTGAATGGGAACACACAGGTGTGGTGTTCACCCAATATATGTGCTCCCTACTGAGATAAAACAAATTTGGGTACATGAATACTCTTTTCTATTGACTTGATGTACTATTTCAAAGACACTTTGTCTCCCAGTTTAATTGATCTTTCACTGGTATGGCCTCTTGACCAGTTGTCTTTAAGCTGCACTACCCTGAGGCATCTTGATCAAGTACTTAATGATCTATAAATAAACACTTTCATGCACTAAGGGAGATGCTATTTAGAGGAACCCCACTGATAATCCTTTTGTACTGCAAAGAATTCTTTTGTAATGCAGACACCCTTTAATTGATGTATTTTGTAAGTTCAGATTTTTATATCAGTTTTCACATACATTAGCCAAGAAACAATGTGGAAATGTTCCAATGTGTACACTGTAAAGCATTACACAAATAGTAGGTGACACTATTATTCCTTAATTTGTGATGCACCCACATTATTTTGAACTTAGGTCAAATTGTAGGCATGCCACAGAGATTCTGAGTATACATCTACCTCTCCTTCTACAATCCTCCCCAAGCCCCTCAGTTGTAATCTCTCAAGAGCCTAAATGTTTGTATTTCTTTTATTTTGTTTCTCATGTAGTTTTAATTTTCTTCTACTAGGTTCTGCACTTGTGAAACCCTAGTTTCTTAATCCAAAGTGATTAAGAAACTAGACTCATCATTTGCTTGTTATTTATTTATGCAACAAATACATATCACATATCATTCCCTGCAATGTGGAATATGGTCACAGCAGGACAAGCTAAGTCCTTTGCAGAGCTTTGTTCAAAGGGAGTAGACAAGTATGTATAGATACATAGAATGCTCAATCAAATGCCAGTATTAAATATTGTCTATAAGCAGAATAAAGCAAGGGCTAAGGATGGAGAAGCTAATTAAATAGGCTGATTCGCAGAAGACTCTGCTTAGGAAATGACACAAAGCCAAATAAAATGCAGGAGCAAGGAATGGGAATATCCAAGTTCCATGTAAAGGAACAGCAAGCAGACAGCAGCTCTGTGGTAGAAGCATGCTTGGTGTCTTAGGGACCAAATGGACAGAACAGAATACATGAATGCAAGTCATAGCAACTAAGGTATGTAGGAGCCAAATCACATGCTTGCTCCCTCTGAAACTCATGTTGAAATCTGATTGTGGCAGAGTTAGGAGGTGGTGATTAGGTCATTAAGGGATGAATGCCTTTCTTGAGGCAATGAGTTCTCACTCCCATAGGACTAGATTAGTTACCCAAAGGGTGGGTTGTTAGAAAGTGAGGTAGCCCTTGTGTTTTGTCTCTTCTATACACGTCCACTTACCCTTCTACATTCTGCCATGAATTGAAATAGGATGAGACCTTTGCTGGTGCCAGGTTTTTGGACTGCATGGTCCCTAGAACTCTGAGCCAAAATAAAACTCTTTTATAAATTACCTGGTCTCAAGCTGGGCGCGGTGGCTCAAACCTGTAATCCCAGCACTTAGGGAGGCTGAGACAGGAAAATCGCAAGTTCAAAGCCAGCCTCAGCAATGGCGAGGCGCTAAGCAAGCAACTCAGTGAGACCCTGTCTCTACATAAAACACAAATTAGGGCTGGGGATGTGGCTCAGTGATCGAGTGTCCCTGAGTTCAATCCCCAGTACCAAAAAAAAAAAAAATTACCTGGTCTCAGTTATTTTGTTATAGCAACAGAAAGTGAATTATGACAGCCTTGGAAGCATGGTAAGGACTTAGTCACAAGAGGTGTTTGTGTAAGGGGAAGGTTGGATGCCATGCTTCAATGGCCTGGGAGAGGGACAACTACTGTATTCTGTTCAGCTCCTCCTCTGGAAGAAAAGAATGAATGATTGTGAAACCCAAGACAGCATTAAGAGTCTCATCTTAGAATGCCATAAGGACCTGAGACATCACAGCTCAACATTTTCACAGGACAGTTATAACCTGAATAAATACAGGGGTTTTCATGTGGTTCTAGCTCAGGGAAAAGTGCAGCATCCAAGAATAATTAAAAATTTAAATATTTATTTGAAGAATCATCAAGGGAGAATAAATGTACAACCCCCATTAAGACTGCTTCAAATCTTTCTCTTCCCCTATTTTCTCAAAATCTACCATTTTTAAAGTTTCTTTCCTTATTATTCTCTCAACTTTGTCCCCCAAAATGTCACAACAGTTTGAACTTGTAAGCTCAACTCTTCTTTCTTTTATCCAACGTCCCACACTGATTCCTACCTAGAAGTCACCAGTACTTCTTGCCCACTTGCCAGCTATGCCAGTCCAGGATGGCACAGGACCCACAGCTCACATCAGGCAGCCACCTTGGTGCAGCACTTTCTGGTAGTACAGCTCTGATCTTGTTCCAAGTGCTTTTTTTCATGAAAATATCTCATAGAGGATTTCTGGAACTTTTTCATTCCACTACACAAATGAGAAAAGATTTGTATGAGAGAGGCTGGGATCGTGGCTCAGTGGTAGAGGACTTGCCTCGTATGTGTGAGGCACTGGGTTCAATCCTCAGCACCACATATAAATAAATTAGTAAATAAAGGTCCATCAACAATTAAAAAAAATTTAAAAAAATATTTGTATGAGAGAAAAATACCTCTTTCTCAGGGTTAAAGTGAAATTAATTTACTTCCTCTAAGTATGGGTAAGAAGAAAATTTGATGTCTTAGAGTGAGGGGTTTTGAAATGGGATCTCACTACGCTACCCAGACTGGCCACAAACTCCTGGGCTCAAACAATCCTCCCATCTCAGCATCCTGAGGTAGCTGGTGCCTGACTAGAGTGCAAGATAAAAATGGGATGCAAGATAAAAATGTTAGAACCTACTCATACTTCACTGATTGCAGTAAATTGGTATAGTCCTTATGGAGGTCAATTAAACAATATTATTTCAAATGGGGGAATCATCAATGCTGTAATTTTAAGTTAGGGAAAATTGCTTATATATGTTATATGTAATAGCACATGAGAAAAGATGTGAAATTAAATATGGTAGCAGAACTTGCAACTGTAAAGAACTTAATGCAATAGAAGCCATTTTTATTGAAGTCTAATCAAATTCTCTTGCACCTGGGCTTCTAATTCAAAACAGCGCTCTCAACTGAGATAAAGGAATTGATCAGCTTTTACTGTCTTCAGCTGACAAGTAGAGGCTGTGGAAAACTGATCTTTTTTTTTTTTCTTCCTTCGCAGGCAGAATTTGAGAAAATATAATTGCTTTTCTGTTAGCTACTTTGTGAATCATCCATATCCAAATCACATAGTTTGTTATGGGTTTATTTGTAGCTTTGAATAAGAAATTCCAGCATGGTACAAAATTCAAAGAGTATGAAAGGGCTCACGTGAAAAGTATTCCTCCACACTTCTCCAAGTCCCCTATTTACATTTTTTCCCAGAAGTGTTCTCTGCAATTACAAATGATGGATGCACAATGGTAGACTATGAAACTGATTTCCCTTTTCTTCACCAAAGAACATGATGATCTAGATATTATATTTAACATAATAGCATATTTTAGTTCCCTTGCCATGTTAGTATAGAAAGAGCTTTGTTTTCTTTTTTTAGAACTAAATAGTGTGCCATTGTGTGGCTAGAGTTCAACTTATTTAGTCTTCTATTAATAGATATATATATTGCTTTCATTTCTTTACTGTTGAAAATCCTGCTGTTAGTTTTAATTCCATATCACTTCTCATGTATGCTACTGTATCTTGCACATATCAAGTAATTCTTCCTAATTTGGAAATACTGTATCAAGGGAATAGCATTTTTTATTTTGGTAACTTTAGTGAAATGGTCCTGTATAGGAATTGTACTAACTTACACTGTATCAGTGATGTATGAGCAGGGAACAATATTTTTGTACGGCTAAACATTTCTTCACTGAAAGACAATGTTATCTTCTTAATCATACTTAAAGGAGGTAAAATTAAATTCACTTTAAATTTAGAGCTAATCATTTTGGATAATCTACTAAAATGCATATAAAGATGTATGCCTTATTTATAAAATATTTACAGTTATAGGGAAAGTGATAAATATACTGTCTTCTGATGGGGCTCAAGATACATGACGCCAAAATATGACTACAGGACAACAGAAAATGTCACCCCAACACATTATTCTTCTTTGGCGTATTGCTTATTTTGAGCTGATTTAATGGAGAAATCACAGACACAGTAATAATTCTGAAAAACTTCCCCTAGTAAAGGAAGAAAAGTTACCTGTAATAGGAAGAACACTGCTCTGAGACCACTTCTATCATCGGAGAGACTTTTAGCTACAAAACAAAGTCATTTAAACTCATCATTCACTTCCTTTTCCTAATCTATACAAGCCTCCCCCCAACCCCGGAGGTACTTGTATTATTTTCTTTAGCTAGGTAAGCTAGGTAAACTTCAAATACCTGGTCCTTCTTTGAGCTTCATATTTTTGTGAAACTCTTGTGCATACACATGTAATTTTTTTCTCCTGCTAATCTGTTTTATGTCAATGTAATTCACAGCCCAACCAAAGAACATAGAAGGGTAGAGGGAAAACATTTTTCCTCCTTGTATACTACTTTCTAAGGAACCCTTTAGTTCTGTGTTTTTAAGAGATGACAGTCATTAATAGATGGTATTATCATCTTGTAAATGAAACGAGCAGGACTGAATATTTTTCAACTATATTGAAAATTCACAATCCCCAAAACCTCAACAAGCCCAAACACAAGAAACCAAAACAAAACTACAAGTCACATATATCATAATCACATTGAGCAAAATCAGTGTTGCAGAGAAAAAAATCTGGAAAATCAGCTGGGCTGGACTCAGGTGGAGAGACATGTGACCTAGAGGAACACAGACCAAATTGAAGAGCTGGATTTATAAATAAAACATAAGCAAGACGATGATGCAATATCTTTAATGTACTGAAACTGTTAACTTAGTCCTTTTGAAAAGGAAAATTTACCTTTCAAAATAAAATGAAATGAAAACTTTGAAGACAGGAAGAATTCATCTGTAGCCAATCTACATGATAAGAAATGTCAAAGGAAAGCCTTTGGTCAGAAAACAATGATACCATATGAAAAACACTATCTTTTTATAGTGTTTAACTATAAAAAGATAAACACCAGAAATTGTGACTATGTGAACCAAGATGTTTCTCTACAAAATATCAATAGTCTAAGGAACTGAACAAATACTTTGCCAAAGAAGAAATACCATCAATCAACAAATAGATGAAAAAATGTTCAACATCTCTAGCAATTAGAGAAATGTAAATCAAAACTAAGATTTCAGCCAGGCACGGTGGCATATGCCTATAATCCCAGTGGCTCCAGAGGCTGAGGCAGGAGGATCGTGAATTCAAAACCAGCCTCAGCAATAGCAAGGCGTTGAGCAACTCAGTCTCTAAATAAAATACAAAAATAGGATTGGGGATGTGGCTCAGTGGATGAGTGCCCCTGAGTTCAATCCCCACTACCAACAAAAAAAAAGAAAAACAAAAAAACTAAGATTTTATCTTACTCCAGTTAAAATGGCAATTATCAAGAATATAAGCAATAATAAATGTTGGCGAGGATATGGGGGAAAAGGTACACTCATACATTGCTGGTGGGACAGCAAATTGGTGTGACGATTATGGAGAGTGATATGGAGATTCCTCAGAAAACTTGAAATGGAACCACCATTTGACCCAGCTATCCCATTCCTCAGTTTATACCCAAAGGACTTAAAATCAGCATACTACAGAGACGCAACCACATCAATGTTTATAGTAGCTCAACTCACAATCGCTAAACTATGGAACCAACCTAGATGCCTTTCAACAGATGAATGGATAAAGAAAATGTGGTACATATACACAAAGGAATATGTGAACTACTCAGCCTTAAAGAAGAATAAAATTATGGCATTTACAGGTAAATAGATGGAGCTGGAGAATATCATTCTAAGCAAAAAAGCCAATCCCAAAAAAACCAAAGGCAGAATGTTTTCTCTGATATGCAGATGTTAATTCACAATAAAGGGGCTAGGGCAGAATAGGGTTACCTTGGATTAGGTAGAGGGGAGTGTAGGGAAGGGAAGGGGATGGAGGTAGGAAGGATAGTAGAATGAATCTGACGTTATTACCCTATGAACATATATGACTATATGACCGGTGTGATGCTACATCATGTACAACCAAAAGAGTGAGAATTGGTACTCCATTTATATATGATGTGTCAAAGTGCATTCTCTGTCATGTTTAACTAATTAGAACAAATTTTTAAAAATGTTTTTTAAAAAAAGAAAAATCATAATTATAAAAATAAAGGAACAAAAAAAGAGATAATGGCTTTTTTTGTGACAACATGGTGTGGATGTGTCTGTCCACATTCCTCCCCACTAAAACTATGAACACTGGAATCAACACAACAGACAGCCAAAGGAGAATCGTGACAGGTGGAAAGAGAAAGGCAAGCCAATTTGTCAGCCCAGAACTGAGGAAACATAGTGGCAGAGTGTCCTATGAGACCCCCTGCCATGAGCCCTTCACAGAAGGCAGGCCCTTTGGGCCCAGCATTTCTCAATCCCCAACCTAGCCACATGAAGCAGTCCAGGTGGCCTCCTTTCCTGAATGAAAAGGAAGCCCCAATAAACACATCAGACAACCCTAGAAGATCTAAAAAGGGAACTGGTTAGAAACTACCACCCCCGGCAATAAGCAGCTAGGGGAAGTCATTCTTCCCTCCTGGCCTGGAGAACCCTCTCTCTCAGCCCAGTGACAGTGCATAACCAGAGGCAAGAGTGAATGTGCATAACAAATTGCCCAGCTCAAAAAGCATCATCCTCCCACATACCAGACCTGAGACTCCCCCTCCACCAACCAAGAGACCCCAAATGGCCAGGCACAGTCACAAAAAGGGATCCCCACACACAACAAGCACCTGGTCAGGAAGTGCTCTTTGTCCCATGGTTACCCAGTCTGGGGAGGCTCCGACCACTCCCTCAAGGGGCCTAAGCAGGGACCAGCAGTAACCATAGAAGCATCAGATAGAAAGAGCAGACCAAAATAAGCAGCACATAACCTGTGGAAATTAAATTGTTACTGGACCCACGGCTCACAGAAATAGGCCAGGACCTAAGTGCTAAAACTTAACAGTGTGACTTCTTGCAAAAAAATTTGAAAATTAGAGTCTCCTAACTTTATGGCTAACATGTCCAGGATAATAATAAAAAAATTTCCTATCATACCAACAACCAGGAAAATCATAAGTTAAATGAGAAAAGACAATTGGTACTAAGAAGGAGATAAATCAGAGGGTGGAATTATCTAAGAAGGATTTTAAAGAACTCACCATAAAAATGTTTCAGCAAGAGATTATAAATGCTTTTGAACAAAAACAAGAAGAAAATCTCATTAAATAATTAGAAATAGTGAAAAAGAAAAAAAAATGGAATTATAGAGCTGAAAAACATGCAACATCAGAAATAAAAGCCCTGCTGATAGTTTCAGTAAGGGAGTGGAGATGACAGAGGAGAGAATGATTGGACTTGAAGACAAAACAAGAGAATGTACCCCATCTGAACAACAGAAAGAAAACAGACTGAAAATAAATTGAAAACACAAACAAAAAGAACCTCAGATATCTGTGGGGATAATGCAAAAGTTCTAACATCTGTATCACTGCAATCCTAGAAGGAGAAGAGAGAGAGAAGGGACTAAAAAACTATTTGAAGAAAAAAAATGAATGAAAAATTCCCAGATGAGGAAGGAGATTGAGCAAATTATGTTTTGTGTGTAGATGAATATGGCATAAGGAATCCCATTGTATGTGCAATTATAATGAACAATCAATCAATCAATCAATCAAATTTCCCAAATTTGGCAAAAGGCAGAGATTCAAAAAGCTAAGCAAACTGCCAGTAGGATAAATCCAAAATAATCCATGCCCAGATCTATTATAATGAAACTCTTTAAAAAAATCCAAACAAAAAAATCTTGAAAAAAGCCAGAAAGAAAGAATGAGTTAACCAGAGAAGAACACCAATTTGAGTTACAGTTGATTGCTCATCTGAAACCACAGGGGGCAGAAGGAAGTAGCAACATTTTTCAAATGCTGAAAGAAGACAGCTATCAGCCACAAATTCTGTATCTGACCAACTACCAGCAATGAAGGGGAAATGAAGACATTCTCAGACAAAAGAAAATTTCAAAAAATTGTCACTACAAGACTTTTGCTTATAAAATGGCTAAAGGGAAATTTGTAAACAGAAAGGAAATGATAAGAAAAATCTTGGATGACCAAGAAGAAAGAAAAAAACAGTAAGAAAAAATATGGGTATATATATTATCTTTCTCAACATGAATTTTGTAAATCACTTTTTATGATTGAAACAAAAATTATAATATCATCTGATAATCAAAATTTTTAAATGGTGAAGGTAGAAAGGCCTAGCTGGAAATAAAGTTTCCATATTTTGGTGGTAAAATGTTGACATTAGTAGGTTATAATAAATTACATATGTACATTCTAATACCCAGAGAAACCCCTCAAAAAAGCTATACAAAGAGATACACTTAAAAACCTCATAAGAGAAAATTATTTAGACAAATACAATTGTAATATAAGTTTGAGTTGTTAACATATGAGAGTAAAATAGAGCAAGAAGAAGATAAATTGAAGTCTACTACTTTAAGTTTCCTATACTATCTAGAAGTGGTATAATATCAGTTGAAGTTACTAGAGTATAAGTTGAAAATGTATATTATAAGCCCTAAAGCACTAGATGTGAAACTAAGAACTATGGCTTATAAACAAACAAACAACACAAAATCCTGTGATGTGCTAATTTGGCTACATTAAACTATGAGGTCAGAAAGGAGAGCAGCAGCAGCTACTTTGTGACACACACACACACACACACACATCTTTTCCCAGTTATCTAATAAAACATTGATTTAAGTGGCTGTTGTAAGGAATTTTGCAGATGTAATTAGCATCCACAGACAATTGACTTGAATTGTAAGAAAGTGTCCTGGCAGGTCTGTCTTAATCAGTGGCAGTCATTTAAAAGAAGCTTAGGTAGTCGCTGAGTCAGACTCCATATAGCAACAGCATCCACAATTTCACAAAAGTGGATTAACCCTTCTTAACAGCCTGTAGGCAGTAGCTTAATCCATGTCGATGAGCTTCTGGTCTACTCATGATCTTTTCTTCACTGCCTGACCTACAACTTTCAAACTTGCTTAGCCAATCCCATAATCAGCTAAGCCAAAAATCTGTTACAAGTCTGTCTTTTGGTCTACCTATCATATCTGTTTATCCGTCTATATGTAGAGGTGTCTCCTGCTGGCTATGGCTTCTCTATTTGAACCCCGGGTAACAGAAAGTGAATCATACAAAGCACTCAATCCAAAAGAAAGCAAACTTTTTCTTAAAGAACCAGACAGTAAATTCTTCAAGCCCATGGGCCCCAGTTTTGTTGCAACAACTCAACTCCAATACTACAGTGACAAGGCAACCATAGGTGACACAGAGCAAATAAAGGAGGCTGTGTTCCAATAAAAATCTATTTGCAAAACAGATGGTTGGCCCACAGGCCATAGTAGAAGAGAGAAAACCGAAATTACCAATCTAAAGAAAAAAGATGATGAGATTCTGTATCATGTTCTCCAGATAATAAAATAAAAATAGGGGAATATTATAAAGAAATTCATAAATGTAATGAATTAGATGAAATGGACAAATTTCTTGAAATATGTTTACTATCAAAACTCATTTAAGAAGAAACAGATAACCTTAATAACCTTATAAATGTTTTAAGAAATTGAATTTGTAGTTTAAAATGCCCTCACAAAGACAACTACAGTCCCAGAAGTCTTCAGCAGTGCAATCTATCACATATTTTTAAAATAAATAATACTACTTCTATAAAAACTCAGAAAATCACAAAAGAAGAAACATTGTCAACTCTTTCCTTGAGACCAGCTGATACCAAAACTAGACATCAATATTACAAGAAAGGAATACTATACACCAATTTCTTCATGTACATAAATATAAAAAATACAAAATGTTAACAAATCAAATTCCACACTACATTACAAGTGGAGTTTATTTCAAGAGTGCAGGATTGGCTTAACGCTTGTAAATCAATCAATAATAGTTCTTCAAATTAATAAATTAAAGTGAAAAAAATATAATAATGTTGGTAGTTGTAAAAAAATTGACAAAATCCATCACCGATGCCTAATTTTAAAACAAAATAATAACAACAATACTTCTTAGCCAGGCGTGGTGGTGCACACCTATAACCCCAGTGACTCGGGAGGCTAAGGCAGCAGAGTAACAAGTTGGAGGCCAGCCTCAGCAACTTAGTGAGACCCCATATCAAGATAAAAGGTAAAAAAGACTGAGGATGCAGGAAGGAAGGAAGGGAAGGAGGGAGGAAGGAAAGAAAGAGAAAGAAAGGAAGAAAAAGAAGAAAGGAAAAGAAAGAAGAAAAGAAAGAAAGAAAGAAAGAAAGAAAGAAAGAAAGAAAGAAAGAAAGAAAGAAAGAAAGAAAGAAAGAAAGAAAGAAAGAAAGGGCCTTTAGTAAAACAGGAATAGAGGAAAGTTCCTCAACCTGATAAAGAATGCATGGGAAAGACATACAGTGAACTAGTCAACAATATTGTACTTAATGGTAAAAGACTGAATGCTTTCCTACCATGACCCAAAACAGACCAACGATGTATACGCTCACCACTTCTATCCAGCATTGTACTAGGAGGTCCAGCCATTGTAATAAGACCAAAAAAGAAACAAAGATATCAAGATTTGAAATAAAATATAGCAGTGTTTATTCATAGATAACATGATGATCTAGACAGAAAACCTGATGGAATATAAAACAGAGCTACCAAAATTAGCAAAGTGACAGAATACAGATCCATACACAAAATCAAGTTGTAATTTTATATACTAACAAAAATACGTACAAAACAAAAGTACAAAAATCAATGCCATTCATAATAGCATCAAAAATATGAAATACTTAGGGATAAAAAGATGCGTAAGACCTCTAAAATAAAAATTCAAGACATCATCAAGAGAAAATAAAAGACCTAGAGAGATCTTCCTTCATAGATCTGAAGATTCAGTTTCATCAAGACATCAATTATCCCCAAATTGATCTCTAAGTTCAACTCAATATTAAGCAAAACTCCCACAAGGTTTGTAGAATTTGCCAAGCTGATTCTAAATGTCATATGATTCTAAATATCACAAAGGCCATGTAATAGCCAAAAGAACTTTGAAACAGAAGAACAAAGTTGGGATGGGTGTTATTAATCTACCTTCAAGACTTATTATAAAGCTATATTATACAACTATGTATTTTGGCATCAGGATTGATAAGTAGATCAAAAGAACAGAACAGCGAGACCAGAAATAGATCTGAACATAAATGAACAACTGAGTTTTGACAAAGACATAAAGAAAGTTTGATGAAGAAGAGGCTTTTTAACAAATGGTGCTTGGACAGTGGATATCTACATGCAAAACACACACATGCAATATACTTTGATCCATTCCCCATGCCAGAGACAAAACCCAGTTCAAAATAGATTATAAACCTAAATGGAAAACCAGAACTCTAGAAGAAAACACAGGAGAGATTTTTTGTGACTTTGGACTTGGTAAAGCTTTCTTAGATGCAAACAATAAAAGAGCAATCCATACAATTTTTTTTTTAAAAAATTGAACTTAATTTTACCAAAATTGAAAACTTTTGTTCTTTGAAATATACTACTAGGAAAGTGGGAAGAAAAAGCACAGAGTGGGAAAGTAATATTGAAGTCTATATCCAACAAAGGTCTGGAATTGGAACATGTAAATTAATCTCAAAATTCCATAATAAGAAAAAAACTTAAGGAATGAGAAAAATATTTGAACAGGCAATTCACTAAAGATATTCTGGTTGCAGATTAGCATATCAACAACAACACAACAAGAAAATACTCAACATTATTAGTTATTTGGGGATGTGAGTTAAAACCACATAATACTATACAATTATCAGAATGGATAAATTAAGAATGACCAAATGCTGGCAAGCAAATACAGAAACTGGAGCTCTTAGACTTTGCCGACGGGGATAGTAAGTGCTACAACTACTTCTGAAAACGGTGTGATAGTTTCCTAAAATGTCAAGCTTATACCTGCCATAGTATTCAACTATTTTATTCCTAAGTATTTACCTAAAAGAAAAGGAAATTATGCTCCTGCAAAAACTTGTGTATTAATGTTCAAAGCAGCTTTATTTGTAATAGCTCCAAACTAGAAATGACCTTAATGCTTATTAACAGATGAGTGAATAAACATGTGTTACTCTGACAATGGACTACTACTCAGTACTTAACTGGAAAAAACTGCTTATACACTCAGCAAATTTATTTTAAAAAATATAGAATGAAACAGACAAAATTAATTTCAAAATTAATTTCAAAGATATACTTTAACCCAGTGTATCAAAACAGTTTTTATGTAAACATTTTCAAAACCAAAATAATGTACTTAAATGAATGCAAATTTATTATAACTAAATAAATTTAAGTAGTCAGTTCCTCAGACTTATGAGCCACTTTTCACAATGGCTACATGTGGCTAGTGGCTACTGTATGGAAGAGTACAGATCCAGACTATTTGAGACTGCTCTGAAGTTTCTCTGCCTTCTGCATTGATGCACAAAGCAGAGATCAACTAATTCCTTCCAATATTTGCAACCCACCTACAACAGATGACTGCAGCTTCCTTATATAGCAACCAAAAGGGAGGCAGTCGTCTCTTTTCTCCTCTCCGTGTCTTAACACTTCATTTTTAGAAAGATATTGCAAGTGGCATTTGGGGAACAGCTGGGTGTGTTCAACTGGTCCTAGTTATTTGGACCCAACCTCCCTTACCATTGGAAATCTCTAAAGCTCCCTGAGAACAGTCTTTAATTTTTGTAATTTCAGGTTCCCCCAGCTCAGTCCAAAGTGCATTTCCCATGTTTTATGCAAGCACCGTACAACCTCAGAGTGACCCTTCTACCTCTCATTCCAAGAGAGTTGTCAGAAGAAAAAGAAAAGAAAGAAAAGAAAAACAAGACCTCAACAACATTTCTTCTTACAAAATCTGTTTTATTCTCTCCACTGCAAACCTCTGGTATATTCTCCCACACAAAGGGCAGATTATGTAAGAGATTTTGAGAGACAAAAGCAAGAGGAAAGGAAAAATAAAATTTTATAACAGCAAACTTTTTTTGGTATAGTGAAAAGTGAGAGTAACTTTCTAAAGTCAAATATCAAGAGACCAATTTAAGACACATAGAATAAAATCTGAAATCTGATATTCATGGCTATGTTTATTTCTTTAGGTTGTACTTGGCAAGTAGTTATAAGATTGACATTGTTGTACACACATTTATTGGACATCTTTACCTCTCCTTTTTTCCCTAAATTAAATATATATACATATATATAGTTCTTGTGCCTTGAAGTGGAGAAAAATCATTATCATGGAGGCCTAATCTGTTGCTTGGTCATGGAGGCCATCTCCATGAGCCTTGTTTTCTTAGACATTTCCTTCCACAACAAAAAATGAGATTCTTTGTTCCCTCTCTGTCATCCCCCTCCCTACATGTCTCTTCCCACTCCACTCCCCTGGGGCTCTGGGGAGAGCTGAGCATAGGGGCCCTCCTCAGTTCTTACTGATACTAGATGGTAGAAATAGGAATATGGAACTAGCAAATGAAAAGGGAAGAAGGAGGAATGATTGAAACCTAAGATCTACAGTATCTTTTTAATTTAATTATCTTTTAAATGACTAAACCTACATGTTTCCCTGAGGCTCCCTGTTGCTTTCCAGTTTGTGAATCTGGGGTTGTAAGGGTACTTACATGATCTCTGGGATGTGCATGCACTGAATAGTGTCCATGCTGAATCGCACTTGAATGTTTTGAATTCTTCTCCGTCCTGCTGATTCCAACTCTTTTCCCTCTGATTCCCACCACAGGTGATTGGGGACAAAGCAATTAACCTTCTGCTTCATAAGAACCACTGGGACAGCTTGATATTCGCCTGCAATTTGAGGAGCCAAAGAACAAGCACCTGACTCACATCAAGACAGGCAAAAGGCAAGATGCTATGGCCACAGAGGTGACTATCTGGGGAAAGGTGAAACTGTCCTAAGAGCTTTGCAGGAGCCAGACTTCAGAAAGGAACTCTGCTTGGAATGTGGTGTGCAAGAATAATTTTTAGTTTGTGTTCTAACAGAAATTTCACTCATTATGAAAACTGATGATGTAAGTGTAAGCGAGCTATTTACATACATGCAGCATATGCTTAGAGCAATCTTCTGGGCTCTCAGGCACAAGTATGAGTCTGGTGCAATGTGGAGCGTGTGGTAATGATAGGGGACAGACAGATGTGAGTGGTGGGAACACGAGGTAAAGGTAATAATTCTTTAAAATGAGTCCACTGTGCTGACCCCTACATGCTTTCATTTCCAAAAAGCAATTTACCTGTAGCCCTTCTGGGCCTAAGTGAACAGGCTATATCACATCCTGTTATGTGCAGGAGAAATGCAGGCCAGAAATAATGTTGATAAGAGGAACCTAAGTTACCCTGAAAAGGGAGATTTTTGTGACCCTTTTCACAGACCAGATCCTGAAGCTCAGGGTGTTGAGAATAATTCCTCCTAACCATAAAATCTGTAAGAACTTATGGTCAAGAATCCAGTTAGAACCAGTCAGCATGGGCCAAGGTGACCTACAGTGGTTATGGCAGTAGGGACTTGAAAGTCTGAGGTCATCCTGCTGTCAGCCAAAAGTCAAGACTCTCTGGAAATTTCTGTGGGATCCCTAACAAAACTAGAGCACAAGACAGGCACATTGTCCCTCTCCGGTCTGAGAGGACCCACTCTGTCTCTTGAGAGTTTCCACTTTCCCTTTTCCTATCTCTTCAATAAACTCTTATTATTCTGACTGACATGTCTGAAATCTTTCTGACTTGATCACAAGAATAAGGGTTTGAAGGAGGGATCTTCACTTGGCCTCGGTTTCTCTGAAGGCCCCAGGTCTGTAACACTAAGGTCTATCAATTGCTGATGTGATGATGAGCATTCTACATGATAAAATAAGCTGGATAAGAAGATGATATAATGCTCTGATAAATCTTGCACAGTTTATTTTGTGAATAGAGAGATTTATGAACAAAACTCAAGTATTGCTGGTTCTGACTGATGATATCTGACCCTTTAATTAAACCAATACATTCTCAACAGTCTAAAGCATTATCTGCAACAAGTTTATAAACTTCTTTCCTTTCTCTTTCCTTTTTCTTTCAGTGCTGAGGATTGAATCCAGGGTTTCATGCATGCTAGGGAACTTTCAGTTCTTGTGGGGGATCAATCCTGTTCTCTCTGCTCATCTGTGACTTCCTCTGAAACAGCATGAGGGTTAAGTGAGACTTTGAGTGTAAGCAAAGTTGCATATCAGAAACCCCACTTAATGCTTCTCAGCCTGTGAATAAGTATCTCTCTTAACTGCAAATAAGTGCAGTGGAACCAACAGGCCCTGAAGAAAGGAAGAAATTCCAAACACTCTCAGGAGCTTTCTTGTCAATTACCAGCCACCAAAGCCAGGGATGGAACTCTGGGATCCTCCTGCCCTGGGGTCTAAAGTTAGAAGCAGCAATTTGGTTTATTTCATTCCCAAAGAAAAATATCTTGTACTTAGTGCAAAAGAATAGTTGGAGATGGAGAAATTAAGAAAATGAATTCTATTCAAAATGTTTAGTTTGTGAGTTTCAAGTTAGGTAAGAAGTACAAGGGAACAAATGATTCCTCCATGTTATTGGCCAAACAGGGGCTTTCCTGGCTCAAAATCTCTTGAAACCCATAAATTGTAAATTATACCTTCTTGAATTATCTCTCAGTTGTGAAAAATAAACACCCATAATTTCAACTGTTAAGACCAATATCACCTATCTACTTAGGTTATGAAAGCTTTTCCAATGCATCAGGAGCTAAAATAAATGAAAGAACAGCCACTTGTTTTTGGATGAAGAGGATGAATTTAGATGGTGCTGTCTCATAAAAATGCTTCCAGATTTTGCTTCTGCTATTGTTCTTTATTTAGCAGAGAAATAGAATTATCCTGAGAAATGCCCAATGGAACCCAGAAGAGCAAAAACGTAGATGGAATAACCCTTTATTTAACACCACAATAGCCTAGTACGAAATGTTTCTTGTCTGGAATTCATCTGAAATGTGGAGTCACCACATATTTCTCAGAGATTTAGGTTTTAACTAATTAGAAGGATATCACGAATGCCAGACCCCTCCAACTCTTGAACTATACTCCTGGATAAGATGAATCAACATGTTAAAGATTTTATATTCTAAGTCTGATGTGTTAATAAAACTTGGGGATTTAAATTCTTACATTGCTTTTGTCTTCATTTGGAATTTCAAAAATTAAAAAAAAGGACCAGTACAATCCCCTAAGCAATATCTCTTGAAACTCTATACTTGTAGATTTAATTTTGGAATTTACAAACTGCATTGTGAGTGATGAAATCTAACAGATATTATCAATCATGTGAAATCAATAGATCCATCCATGGTGAATTGTCTTGCAATTCACAGAAGTCACTTGCAAAGAAGTGCATATGATGTGAAAACTATTTCCACATAGTCATCAATAAAGCAAACTGACATTTTCTTTATACCAAAGAGACTGAGTTCATACCACATTTTCATGTTCAACACACACACATACACACACTAACACCGCCATCACAGTCCAGCCACCTGAGCAGCTTGAATATCAAAGTTAAGAATCAAGATTCATCAGCAATATTCATGAGTGCTTTCTGAGGATTCCATGGGGATTTGTAAGAAGGAGCCATATCTAAAAGTTCATAAAAAGGAAGAGAATATGTTCACAAATAAATTTTTTGAATGTGAGCTTAGGAGTTTATTCTTTTTTGCATGGGACTGGAGATCCATAACTCCACTAAAACTTTGATTTCTGTTACAATTCCTTTTATAGAAGTGCTGTCCCTCGCAGAGAGTGCAGCCTGGTCAAAGTTGGATACACTAAACTCATTACAGTTTTGTAGATAATCAACAAAAGCATGCTGAATTTAGGCAAAATAAGAAGAATTATATTGAAATACTGCATGACCTCACTCATATGTGAAATCTAAAAGATAATAATAATCTCAGAAGTTGAGAGCAGAATGGTGGTCGCTAGAGGTTGGGAAGAGCAGGGAGGGAGAGGAGTGAAGAGAGGGTCATCTATAAGTGCAGCTTAGACTGAGGAATAAGCTCTGGTGAGCTACTGCATACTAGGGTGACTAGAGTTAGCAACAATGCATTGTCTATTTTCATAGCTAGAAGAGAGGATTTCAAATGTTCTAACAAAGAAATGGTAAATACTTAAGCTGATAGACATACTAATTTGATCATTATACAATGTATGCATGTACCAAAACATCATTGTGCTCTCAATATGTCCAATTGTTATGCTGATAAAGTTAAATTTTAAATATGAATACTGTTTTATAACCCACTATTATCATCTTATGACGTATGTGATTATGTTGCCATTTTAATACATATTCTTCTGCAACATTTTTAATGGCTTCTTGGTTTTCCATTTTAGGAATGCATCTTCATTTCTTTAAACATTTTGTTACTCTTTCTGTTTCCCTCTTCTAAAGAAGTCTGAAATCAATATTTTTTGATTCAGCTAAATCTTTGCATGTGGTATTGGTTTTTCCTTTAAAGTAAAATCTAAAGGTATAATTGCCAGTCAGAGGATAGTTTCATATGTAGTAATTTGGGTACTAATGTTTCTTTTCCAATTTAGTACCCACACAAAGTATCTTATTTTAATTTGTAATTTTTATTTGTGTTTATCAAGAAATTATTAGAAATCAGAGGACAAGTTGGCAAAAAATATTAATAAACTGAATGAAAGCTGAGAGGGAAAGGCAAGAAAACAGAAATGCTAATGGATTAGAAAAACATGAAAATGATAAATATAATATTTTTAATAAAATAAGAAATAAGCTATTACCAAGATGAATAAATAAAAATGAGAAAATATAAATATGCAAAAATAAAAACAAGATAAATAGTATGGGGATTTAGAATAACTATTAGAAATGCCTGCATAACTTTCTGAAAATAAAATTGAAACTATGAATAAAATATAAAATTTCCTAGAAAATAAATTATCAAAATAAATTAGGAATTCAAATGTTTAAAGAGGACACAAATCAGGGGACAAGTATTTGAGAAAAGTGTCAGAGCAGTATCCTTTAGTTGACAGAATAACTATCCAAGAGTAAGGAGTTTTAATTGTGGAATTGTATCAAATCCTCAAGAAAAATCAATAATACCTATATTACTAAATATCCCCCAATTACTTTATAACTTTACTATTTCTCTCTCAAAATAAAAGTTAATTTTTTGCTTTCAAAACGAAAAAAGGGTCTTCCTGTACAATGCTTGTAACATAAAAATTTGTCTAGCTGAGAACTATCAGAAAATCTGGATTAAAACAACAACAACAACAACAAAAACAAAATTTGAGAGCATTGGAAGATACTTAAGAATCCAGCAGTTCAGGGAGAAGAAAACTGCTGAAGTGAGCCCAACACTTCTTCCTGAATGTTTCTTCAAGGAATTTGCCAACTCATAAACAGCAGACCAAAAGGTTGAAAACCTATCCGGAAAAAATATGGTTAGAGCAGAAAAGCTAAATGGAGTATTAGGCACCTAAAAGAGTTAGGGAAGCAAAATGAGAGTCAAAGCTACTAGGAAATTAAGGGTACAAGATCCTAGAGAAAAGAGAAATGCAAAGAAGCAATCCCTACCAGGCAAAGCAGCTATTTCCTTTGGTGCATTTGCGGTTTTGTAAACAATGCACTCTCAGAGTCTGAAAGCAGAGCAGAATGTAGCTGCAGAAAAGTGCAGTTTCTAATCAAAACTCCATTTCTGTAAATTCCTAACATTGAAATATTTCTCAGAAGTGCCCAAGGATGGAAAATAAATGTCATCAAAACAATCCCCTGGGAAAACTCAAGATTCTGTGAGTGAAGAAATGTGTTAACTGTTCATCTCCAATGTCCTGCTTTATTTTATAGCGCTCAGAAGGACAAAGTATCTCATTCCTTTTTTAAAAAGTGACCAAAACCACAAAAATAAAAGGTGCATTATTTTTTTTACAATGAAAGAACAGACTTAACAAGACATTTAAGAACAGCTGGAGCAGGCAGCTGTTCTCATTTTTACTGAGATGAAATTCTGATGTCACAAAATCAACCCACTTAAAGTATAAAATTCATGGTTTCTTAGCACATTTACCTTTGCAAAAAGGTGTGTAACCACCACCACAGTTAATTTTAATAAAACTTTTTCACTGCCTTAAAAGGAAATGTCATGCCCTTTAGCTTCTACAATCCTATGTCCCTATTCCACTCCCAGCCCTAACCGACCACTAATCTACTTTCTGTCTCTACGGATTTCCCTGTTCTGGACTTTTCCTATAAATGAAATCATATAATAAGTAGTCCTTTTTAACCAGCTTCTTTCACTAAGCAACCCATTTTCAAGGTTAGCCCTTGCATGTAGAAGTACATTGTTCCTTTTTACAGATAATGATATGGCTATGTCACATTGTGTTCATTCATCAGTTAATGGACATTTGGGCTGTTTCCATTTGGAGCCACCACCAATACAGCTTCTATAAATATCTGTGTACAAGCTTCTCTGTGGACATACATGTTCATTTCTTTTGAGTTTACATCTAGGGATGAATTTCAGGGTCATATCTATGTTTAATCCTTTGAGAAACTGCCAGAATGTTTTCCAAAGTGGAGGCCACATGTATACATTCCTGTGAATAACATATAATGGCTCCCATTTTTCCACAACCTTACCAACATGTGTTTTTACCAGAATTTTTATTTTAACTAGCCTAAGGGATGAGAAATGT
This sequence comes from Geosciurus inauris, assembly GCA_004024805.1. Classification (NCBI taxonomy): domain Eukaryota; kingdom Metazoa; phylum Chordata; class Mammalia; order Rodentia; family Sciuridae; genus Geosciurus; species Geosciurus inauris. Next base: position 69,252 of record PVHX01003839.1, on the reverse strand, counting down.
TATCTCATTGTGGATTTGATATGTACTTATGAATAATAATAAATAATAATGCTGAGCATCTTTTTATGTGTTATGGGCCCTTTGTGTATCTTTCTCAGATGAGCATTTATTCAAAGTGTTCTGCCCATTTTTAAACTGATTTGTTTTTGATTATTGAGTTATAAATGTTCATTACACAGTCTATACACAAGTCCCTTATTTGATCTATGATTGGCAAATATTTTCTTCTGTTTGGCAGATTGTCTTTTCACTTTATTCATGTGTCCTTTTTTTCCCTTTTATTAGTGCACTATAGATATACATAACAGTTGGGTTCATTTTGACAAAATTATACATGAATGGAATTTAATTTACTCCATTTCAGACCCTGACTACCCCCACACTCTGAATTTCATGGTATCCTTTAAAGCATAATTCTGTCCTTTTATTCTGGTGAAATCCAGTTTATTTTTCTCTTTTGCTACTCATGCTTTTAGTGTTATATCCAAGGATTCTTTGCCAAATCCAAAGTCGCAAAGATTTACCATGTTTTCTTCTAAAAGTTTTATATCTTTGTTCATACATTTAAGTCTTTGATCCATTTTGAATTAATTTTTGCATATGTGTTAGATAAGTGCCAATTTCATTTTGCATCTCTTGGATTTTGTCAAATACTTTTTCTGAGCCTTTCTGAGACAATCATGTGATGTTTTGTGTTTTATTCTGTGTACGTGATGTATTACACTTTTACTTTCAACTTTGAATCTTAATCATCTTTGAATCTTAATTGTATCTTTTATAGACAAAATCTACTCAGATCATATTTTTTTAAAGTCTGGTCTAACAATTTCTGACTTTTGATTGCTTTATTATAATTATGCTTATTTAATATTATGGATATATTTGAATTTGAATCTGTCATATTTTACTCTGCCCTACAATACATTTCTCTCTTTTCTTTCTCTTTGCTTCTTTCTGGCTCTTGACCTGAACACCTCTGTATCATCAGTGCACCAAGAATGTATGATTTATGTCACAATAGAGAGTCTCTGAGAAAAACAGGAAGCCACCATTATCTTAAAAGGGGAAGGCCAAAGCAGGATGCTGGGCTCAGCAAAACCAAACTGGTTTAAGCTGATTTGGATGTCCTTTTGACCAGCGTTTGCCCTCCAAATTTCATTTTAATGTTTTTGCTTAGTAAAGCTCCCACCTACTAAGGCCATGACTGTTTACAATTTCTATGGCAACCTGGGGAATTAACAAATAAGGTCAAAGGAGCAGGGGATGAAACTCTTGGAGATATGGTGTCATCTTCCTGGAAAAGTCATAAATATTCTGCTCACATTTCCACCTTGTTTTTGATGTTCAGCATTTTTACTATGATGTTTTTTTTTCTGATTACATTAACTACTTTACCCTGACATTTTCTATCTTAAGGAGGCATGTAAACTCCTTTGTCTTACTGCAGGCAGGGAGGATTGATCTGAGAGCTACACTCCTGTTCTTTCCTTAACTGGGCACTGAATCAAGTCCTGCCTCTGCTCCAATGTCATCTGGTGTGATCATGAATGGAATTTAATTTATTCCATTTCAGGTTGGCTAGGTCACAATTTTATTTCTTGTTTTCTCTCTTTCTTTTCATTTCTCTGTTCCCTCTTTACTGCTTTCTTTTGCCATTCTAGGAATATTTTCTAATTGGCATTTTAATTTCTTTAATGGTTAGTGTGGAAAAAATACTAGCTTAATTCCAGTGATATGTAGAAATGTTCCTGCTATATAGTTCTATTTTCTTTCCCCCCTTTTTGTGGTGTTATTGTTATTATACATATTGTATCTATTAATGTCACAACCCAATAATACATTGTTTAATTACTTTTCCATCAGTATTCATTTCTTTAGCCCAAAACAACTTTGCCTCCAATGGCTTCCTTTGTGCTTATTGATCATTATAGCATATACCTATTACTTATATGCTATAGGCTCAATAATATATTATATACATATTACTTTATACACTTGATCTTAAAACCAGTTAAGAAATAAGAAAAATACCAGGGTTCTGTGTGTGTGTGTGTGTGTGTGTGTGTGTGTTTGTGGTAGGGTATGGATTCAAATTACCCACTGGAGTCACTGGCTTTCAGCCCAACAAACTTCTCTGGTATTTTTTGTAAGATGAGCATGCCAGAACAAAATTCTCAGTTTTTGTTTATCCGGGAGGGTATTTGACTTTAATTTTGAAAGATAGGATTACTAGAGAGAGGATTCTTGTTCACTAGTTCTTTGTGTGCTTTGAATATGCTACCCAGCTACCTCTTGTCCTTCATTGTTTCTTCTAGGAAGTTAGATGTTAATCTCACTGGGGTTCCCTTGAAATTAAGGAGTCACTTTTCTCTTGCAGTTCATGAACTTAATGGTGTCCCGCATATCCTTACAGTATCATTATTGCTCATTCTTTTTTTCCTCCCTGTTCTTCAGGAAGAAAATATATATATACACACACACACACACACACACACACACACATAATATATACATGTACATTTGTATATGTATAAATGTATATGTATAAATATATATAATTATGTAAATTGTATATATATTATATATAATTAAATGTCATATATTATATATATATTAATTTCCACACTTTTAAACATCCACTAGAAGTCTTAGAATGTATCACTGAGGGATAAGGGGGACTACTCTATCTGTTGCCTTTTTTTTTTCCTTCCCAGTGTATGGGTCATGTTTTATGTTTCTTTACATATCTCATAAGATTTTTATTTCTGTGTGAAACTGAATAGTTATATGAAAAGTAAACTATATATATATTAGCAACTCTGAGTTTGAGTCTTCCTACTCAGGAGTTGTATACACGCTATCCCTGTCCATCTATTCAGCATTTTCACTATGATGTATTTATTGTGGATCTCTTGTGTTTATCTGACTCACATTCATTCCTGGATAAATCTCTGAGACTCTCATTTTTGCTCATTCTTTTTTTCTCCCTGTTCTTCAGTTTATATGCTATTTCAGTCCACCTATTTTCAAGTTCACTTATTCTTTCTTCTACTAGTTCATGTTTAAAATTGAATACATTTGATGATTTTAAAAAAATTAATTATACTTTCAACAACATAATTTTCATTTGGTTCTTTTTCATAAATTCTCTCCCTTATTTATATTCTTTACTTGATGCAACATCATCATAATTCCTGTACTTCTTTATTTATGTTTTATTTTAGTTCTTTGAACATATTTACAATGTCTGCTTGAAAATCTTCTTCTGGTAAATCCAACATTTGGTCTCTCTCCTAGATAGTACAAGTCACCTTTATTCACAGTTTTGCTTCCTGCAGTTTTGTACCTGCAGCCAACTGAGCTCTGAAAATATTAAATGGAAAATGCAAAAAATAATAGTAAGTTTTAAATTAGGTGCCATCCTGAGCTGTATAATGAAATTTTGTACTGTCTTGCTCTGTCCCTCCTAGGAAATGAATAATATCTTTGTTCAGTGTATCCATTCTGTATATGCTACCCACCTGTTAGTCCCTTAGTAGCCATTTTGATTATTAGTTCAATTGTCATGGTATCATAGTACCTGTGTTCAAGTAATCCCTATGTAGTAATCTAACTACATCACAATGCCTGTGTTATTCACCTTACTTCATCTCAACCTGTAAGCATCATATTATGTCACATCATTACAAAAGAGTAAATATTATATAGTAAGATATCTTGAGAGAGACTAAATCTACATAATTTTTATCATAGTATATTATTATAAGTTATCTATTCTAAATTATTGTTGTTAATGTCATAATATGCTAAATTTAAAAATTAAACTTTATCATAGGCATATATGTATAGGAAAAGATATACTATATAGAGAGTTTGGTATTATCCCGTTTTAGTAATCCTCTAGGGGTCTTATAATATATCACCCAGGGATAAGAGGGATCACTCTATCTGCTTCCCCCTACCTCCCAGTACATCATACTATCCTGTTTCTTTGCATGCCTCATAATTGTTTTCTTCTCATAGGAAACTGAATATTTTACATTATATATATGACAGCAACTCTGGCTTTGAGTCTTCTTCCTCTTGGGTTTGTTTTTGTTATTTTCCTATTTGTTTAGTGACTGGCTGGATTATTTTAATGAGCCTATTTCCTCCTTACAAACCTCTGATATTGTTCCTCAAGCAGAGTTTTAGGTATGTTCATAGTCACCCAGGATGACAGTGATTTTGTAGGGTTCCCTTTCTCTCTTTCCCTGACCACACTTCAGTTATTAAACTCTGCTTATTGCCAACTGACTGCTCAACTGTTTTCAACAATGCTGTGGGTAATAAATAGCTCTACAAATGAATCTATCCAAATTCTGACTCCTTTCAAGGAATAGTTTCTGCATTGTTTGATTTTAGTTTAGACTCCAGGAGACCTGCTCCTTGTATTATTCCCTGGTTCTCTCCTGCCAAGCACCATGCCTAGAGGTTAGCCTGTATCTTGGATTTCCTCCCAATTGTCTTTCACCATAACCTCCACTATCCTTGAGTGTGCCTTAGACCTTGACCTTCTTCATTCTGTTTGAATGAAGTCAGTTCCTTAGGAAGAGATAAAGAGCTAGCTGTTATGTCACTTATTTTTTTTCACTCAGGCAAAATCTGAGTCAAGGCTTAGAGAGGGTGGGGGAAACAGCAAGATTCTCTCAGGTACACTTACTCTAATAGCTGCATACTTGGACAAGGGTTGGAGGCTGGTCTGCTTATGGAGTTCTCTCTCCTGATTGAAATCCTCACCTCATGAACAGGGCAAAAGTGATCAGTACACCAGTATCCTTAGCACAATGCACCCAAGGAACAGTCTCCATTCCAAAAATGGAGTTTGGATAAAAAAAAGAAGTGGCCACCTCTCAACTGCACTCATCTGGGGCTTAGCCTCAGTAATAGGTATGTAAAGGCAGAATGAAAAATGCTGAGTCCAGCTTCCCTTGGGAAGAAAATCCTCTGGCTAGGAGCTGGAAGTAAGGAGCCCTGTGTCACTGACTGGAGACTCCCAGTGGAGTTTCTACCTCACTGAACTTGGAGGGGAGAAGGAGAAAAACCTTGGTTCAAATAGGATAAACTGTTACCTTGCTTACCAAAATGTTATATGTGTTCTGGCACAGTTGTTTCTGTGTTTGCTGGTTTTATTTATTTTATTTTGTGTATTTATTTATTTAGGTACCAGAGATTGGACCCAAGGGCACTGAGCCACATTCCCAGCCTTTTATTTATTTTACTTATTTTATTTTTGAGATAGGATCTCACTAAATTGCTTAAGGTCTCGCTAAGTTGCTGAAGCTGGCTTTTGAACTTGCAATCCTCTTGCCTCAGCCTCCCAAGTTGCTGGAATTACAAGCATGTGCTCATTGTGCAGGTAGTATTTGCTGTTTATTCATTTTCTAAATTTTATTTTATTTTTTTTAAAAAAAATTGTTCTAATTAGCTGTACATGACAGTAGAATGCATTTTGACATATTGTACCAAATGGAGCACAACCTCTCATTCCTCTGGCTGTAGAGTCACACCAGTAGTGTAGTCATATGTGTATATAGGGTAATAATGTCCATCTCATTTCACCATCCTTCCCACCCTTACACCCCCTCCCCTCCCTCACTTCTTAAAGTTCCTTCCTTCTTCCCTAACCCCGCACCTCTTATGAATCAGCCTCTGTTTATCAGAGAAAACATTCAGCCTTTGGTTTTGGGGGATTGGCTTATTTAGCTTAGCATGATAGTCTCCAGCTCCATCCATTTACCTGCAAGTGCCATAATTTCATTATTCTTTAAGGCTGATTAATGTTCCATTGTGTATATGTACTATATTTTATTTATTGATTCATCTGTTAAAGGGCATCTAGATTGATTCCATAGTTTAGCTATTGTGAATTGTTGCTGGTTGTCCTTAGGAACATCATCAGAGGGTTTACATGGTATCTTTTTCTTTTCTTTTCCCTCCCTCCCTTCCTTCCTTCCTTCCTTCCTTCCTTCCTTCCTTCCTTCCTTCCTTCCCCCCTCCTCTTTCTTTTCTTTTCTTTTCTTTCTTTCTTTCTTTCTTTCTTTCTTTCTTTCTTTCTTTCTTTCTTTCTTTCTTTCTTTCTTTCGTTCTTTTCTTTCTTTCTTCAAGATTCTACCAGTTTCACTGAGCAGTGGGTGGGTAGATGTTCTCAGGCTGTCATGCTAGAATTTGGTCTCTGGTCTCTTTTTCCTCAATTAATTTAGAGCCAATGGTGAAGGAGAGAGCAGACCTGGATGACCAATCCGGTGCAGGATTCTGCTCAGGACAAACACTGCAAATATGTGTGTAGCTCAGTAAATAGCTAAGAAAACTGGAGAACCTGCTATGGTCTGAATAGAGTTAGTGTGTCCCTCAAGATTCACGTGCTAGAAACTGGGTCTCCAGTGTGGCAATGTTGAGGTGGCGAGTCTTTAAGCTGGAAGTGGGTTGTTACTGAGGATGCTACTCTCAGGAGAGATCAATGCTGGTCTCAAAGAATAAGTTAGCTCTAAAGAAAGTAGGTTATTACACAAGTTCACCTCACACATTTAGCCCCTTCTACATGCGGCCATTTCCCTTTCTGCTTCTCCACGGTGTTGTGAAGCAACCAAGAGGGCCCTTACCAAATCATCTGGGCCACCTGATCTTGGACCTTCAGCTTCCCAAAGTGTAAGCTAAATAAATCTCTTTTCTTTAAAATATGTAGCCTTAGGTACTTTGTTTTCGCAATAAAAAACAGACTGAGAAGACTACATGATACCTTACAGAATCACTGCAGCGTGCGCAAGCACCCAACAGCCTGGGCTTTGTTACAGAGCAGGATGGGGGGGGGGGCCACATCGTCCTGCCCTCAGCGGGGGGGCGTGGAGGATGAAAGCGGTAGCGTGGGCTGCGAGGGTTGGAGCTGCTGGTGAGAAAGGGGCAGTGTAGGCGCCTGGGCTGGGAGGAGGCTGGGGAAAGACAACCCTCTCCTCTGGGACTCTTGAAGTGTGCTCCGCGAAGTAGCAGGGAGCCCTGTCTCCTGAGTTCGCTGTACAGTCCAATGGTGTGCCACCCCCAGTCAGCCTAAGCCCAGCAGAAAGCCGAGCAGAAGAGCCTTTTGATGCTGTCACTTCAGACAGATGAGGATAAGGAGGAAGGCGACAGGCAGCAGTGGCTCCTGAACATTCCTCGAGGGGGAAAAAAGAGCACATTCAAATATATTTATCAACTATTTATTTTTGAATGGTGAAAACGGTGATTTGTGTTCCAGAATTGGAGCTTACACAAAATATATGTCAATTGGGCTACTTTTCTAGTATGTTCAGTGGTTCTTGGAAAGAATCCACCATGAATATGATTGAACTGGAGATTCCTGAGCTGAACATTGATAAAGAAGCACTGAAGGTTGCCTTTGGATCACTATGTAGCGACGATGTCTTAAGAAAGCCCAATTGAGTTATTCGCATTTTGGCAGCAGCTTGTATGCTGCAGTTGGATGGTTTAACACAGCAGTGTGGTGAGACAATGAAGGAAGCTATTAATCTGAAAATTGTGGTTATTACACATTAGCAGGGACTTATGGATTAGATTTTATAAAGAAAAAGTACCGTGAATATCTTCTAAACAATTTGATGACTCACCAGAATGTTAAACTTTTTAAAGAGCTCAGTATAAACATCATGAAACAGCTCATAGGTTCATTGAACTTACTTGTAATGCAAGTAGTTAAGGATGTACATACAGCTTTAAAAAAAGTGGATGTTCCTTCCACTCATGCGTTCTTGGAACATATCTTTAAAACAGCTTTTCACAGAAACAGATGTCTGGTTTTCTAGGCAGAGAAAATATTTGAAGGCACTACCTTCCTTGAAACTGAAAAAGGAAAACTATTTGTGTTCAGACATCTAAGGTTACTGTATATTACCAGTGATCTGGCTTCTGCAAGGATTATTGAATGAGATTCTCTAGAACCTTCAGAATGACAGTCTTCTGTGCATAAACATCAGTGGCTTGCTATGCTCTTGGCAGAACAAGACAGTAAAGTGGGATTATGTTTGGCTTCTTTTGATAGTAGTGGAAAATTAATCGGTAGTAGAGCAACTGATTTTCAAATACTTACATTTGAAAAGGATCCAGAGCAAGTGGTGATGTACTTCAACAGCAGCCTTCTGATGCTCCCTTTATATATCTGCTGTAAATTCTTGCATATATCACCATAAAAAGGAAACTAATCATTACCCAGGAAAATCCATAAAACTGAGGATCCTTATCAGTTGAAACAGTAGCATTTAGAAAACTCTTTAGGCCAGCTTTAACATAATAGCCCTACTGATATTCACATCTAGGGTGACAATAACAAAAGCCCCATGTCCTGTACAGGCAACACAGAGTATATAGTTCCTATCCTTGTTACATTTCTCTGGATACGTGAAAAAACATTTTAAAGCCAAGAAAGTATATGTCCAACTATGTACGCTATAAAGATGTCACCACATGCTTTTAATTAAGCATTAGTAGAAAATTGCTGTGAAAGCACAACTTTTCATTTGTCTGGTTGTATGTGATGTAGAATCACATCATATATGCAGTCATACATGAAGCTAGGGCTATGATGTCATGTATACCTAAGTAGAATAAATAAATAGAAGTTGAACATTTTTTTCATGTAAATGTTGGCAATTTGTATTTTGAGAAGTGCCTATTCAATTCATTTGCCCATTTATTGAGTTATTTTTTAAATAAATTTTTGAATTCTTATATAAAAAAAGAAAAGAAATTTCACCTTTGTAAAAGGGTAAATTTCACCTTTGTTTGCAGCCAAATATAGATGTAATTTTTAGCTTAAAATGTGATGCTGCCTAATGTTGGTGAACTTCATTTATCCACCTATAAATTTATTTTTATTTTGCTAAAAGAATGCTAAAGAAATAATTTGAATGGCCAATTACAAATGCTTTCAGTTGGTGGCTTAAGCTAATTTTTTCAACTCCTCATTTTGATTCCTCCGTATAGTCTAATACCTTTCCAATCTATACATGCTTTTAATCATTAAATACTGTTTTCATGGTTTGAGGAGAAAAAGCTGAGAAATTTAAAAAAAAAAAACAAGTATTTTCATGATTCTATTTTTTTCTTTTTTTCTAATTTAGCTGTCCTAGGATTTTTAACAACAAAAATCACTTTAGACCTTCAAATGAATTCAGGTGAGGGGAAAATCAGTTTGAATCTGAGAATATTCCTTTGCCTTACATTGTTTTGTCTTTGACATTCTATATGCCTTTATTGTTAGGTTATGAATCATTTATGTTCCAGATATTACAGTGCTAAACATTTTAATGATCTCTGATCTTTACAATTGTTCAAATTTTAGTTGGGAATCCTGGTTCATATTTAAGCTCAGGACTTGAACCTCTGAATTGAGTATCTTTGAGTTACACATACTAATAGAAATTTCATAGAAAATGTACATAAGTTTGGAGGATCTAATATAGAAGCTGATAATAGAACATTAATGTAAAAATAGAACTTATTTTTGTCAAAAACAAGATGTACACTTGTGATTTACATATGTTGGCTTCTTGTGTTTATTGCTGTTTTGAAAATAGTCAATGTTCATTTTCCTTCAAAAGTAGGGACATTAGTGGTTAATGTGTATTTTAGTATATTTTTAAACATGGGCATCATTTTTATGTATCTGTGCAAATGATAAATGCCCATTTGGAAAAAGGAAAAACATGCATAATGGTATTTAGCATTAATACCTATGGGTATTAATGCTAACTCTAACTATGGGTATAAAATACCCAGTGCCCAGTTCCTCAGTGATATTCACTGTTAACAGACTGCTGCATATCAAATACTGGATCATACTTAGTCTAGGCTATAGTACATAGGTTCTCAGGGTGGTGAAACTGCCCCAGGAATATCATATCAGTCATGTCCAAGAGAATTGGTCGCCGATAAGCTATTTCTACTCAAGTGTTTTTATTCGAACACTCCTTTGTTCTTGGTGGACCCCATGAGTTACATGCAGAAAGTAAGGTCTAAATATCAAATGGAGTTTGTGCAGCTTTTCTGGAGACATTGTTTAGTCTCCACTTAAGCATAAATAGCTTATCGGCGACCAGTGTCCTTTTGTCTTGGCAACATCTTTATCAGGAATGTAACACTTGGATATACCTCAAAAATTCACCAATATTCATTTATAAAGGTGTTCATTGAAACATTTTGGATAATAGAAAACAGGACACAATGAAAGTGCCTATCACTGGGAGCTGGTAAGTAAAGATTTGTGTAGCTACATAGTAAAATACTATATAGAATTTTAAAAGAATAAAGCAGAGTTCATTAAAAAAAATAAAGTGATGTGTCAGTATAGAATGATCTCCAATTTTTTCAGAAAACAAGATATAGAACAGTGTGAGCAGTATGATCTTTTCTGTATACATTTTTAAAGTATATGACATTGTTTTTCTTGAAGAAATTATAAGAAATTATGTCTTGTGACTAGTTGTCTTTGGCAAGACAACATGAAGTAGGAAATAAGCTGTCAGATTTTATTCTCTCTAGAGATGTTAGAATGCTCTAACCTTATTTGCAAATTGCTTTTTAAAAGCACAACAGGGTTACCTGGGTGGGGAGATGTGGAGGACGTTTTTGCTTTCTTCTTTGTTCTTACCTGCTAATTTCAAATGAAAAGTTTTAAAAGATAGTAGATGAAGTAAAAGTGTATGTTTTTGAAGTATAACATCATGGTGTGGAATTCCTAATTTTCTCAATCACTTAGTCTCACATGCATTCATCTTGTGGCCATTTATGCCACCTTAACCCACCATGTATGTATAATATGTCAAAGTACATTCTACTGTCATATATATCTAAAAAGAACAAGTTAAAAAATGAACAAATGAATGAACAAAATCAAGTTAACATTTGTTAAAAAAAATAGCAAGAGAGAAGCTCTTCTGTCACAGACATTTAAGCAGAAAAACATCAGGTATCTACAGGTGGCTTCATTGTAGGCTGTCACATCAGCATCACCAGAGTTAACTAGAAATGCAGAATCTCAGGTTCCACTGACATCTATTCAGTAAGAATGTGTATTTTCTAAGATTTCCAGCAACTCTTGAGAACTCTGGACTAGCTCTGAGGTTTTATCCCTGGTTACATGTTGTTACCACCATCGTGGACACATGGAATCCAACTCTCTAGGATGAGCCCCTATGTGGGAGATTCCAGTGTATGACCTAGACCCCATACCAATCAATATCTCCTTCTTTGCTCCTTCAGATACTCCTCTATTGTGACATTTGTAATGATCACTCTAACCTATAGAATACTTTCTAGGTACCAGTTATTTATTTATTTTTTGGTACTAGTGATTAAACCTAGCAAATTCATACCACTGAGCTACATCCTCAGCCCTTTTTATTTATTGTTTTATTTTGAGATAGGCTCTTGCTAAGTTCTCAGAGCTTCACTAAATTGCTGGCGCTGGTGTTGATCTTGCGATCCTCCTGCCTCAGCCTTGGGAGGGGTTAGGATTATAGGCATGTGCTAACCACACTGGGCTGGTACTAGTCTAAGCATTTTGTCTATGTCATCTTCTTTTAATCCTCAAAATACTATAGCCTTGGCATTGAAAGCCCCTCTTACTGATAAGGAAATGAAATCTTAGAGTTTAAGTAAGCTTTCTAGCCTCCTAAAGCTGGTAAGTGGCAGAGGGCAGGCTCAAACACAGGCTGCATGTTTTCTGTGCTTTTAATTTCATTATAGTCACTTGTTTTCCTTGATTCCACAATGTGACCTTTCAATGTCAAGAATTATGTCATTCTTTCTTCATCTCGGTGCCCAGTTGAAAAGAGGGGATTAATAAATATTGAAGAATGTCAAGTGTATCATCAGCTTGACATAATGTAGATGCACAATAAAAAGTTGACAAATAAAAATTGTGAGATTCAGCCCTAAAACCTGCAGCCAGGTGACATGGTTACCTTTTCCCTGTCTTAGTCTGGTGTTAGGAGCTCAGTGGGCACTGACTAACGTTTTATCCAGAAGTCTGGCCCCAGGTCACCACAATTCAGACCTTTCATTGTATCATACCTCAACAGTAGGGATCTGTGATGCTCATGTCAGCCTTTCCTGTATATCAGGCCAGTTCATTTCATGCCTCTGTGTTCCCTCATGCAGGTCATCAGAAAATAGAGCACAGAAAGAGGGCCGAGTTAAATGAAACTCAAGTTCTTTCCAGACCATTTACAGACTTCATCTCAGCTACAATTCCCAGCTCTTCAATTAGCACACATTTGCACAGACATCTGAAGGCATCACATGCTTCCCTTAGCCTGTAAGACAGCTATGATCCTGGTTCTTAACACCACACCGCAAACCCAAACACCATCTAAACCTTGCTTTCCATTGAAGCTCTTTACCCCACCTTGATATGTACCTTGTACCCATACCTAGGTCCCACAAAAACCCAAGAGAGATCAGTGAGTTACTCTGATGTTTATTTTAACGCATCTTAGTCCACACAGTTGGTATAAAATCAGAAAAAGCAAAGCAAAAAAATAAAGGTCTGGAGTCTTAGCATCAGAAGGGCACCATATATACATCTACAGTTTGGTGGCCAATATGAATCATTGCCAGACAGTCCTTGGAGGCACAGAACAATCTAGACCCAGCCAAGCCCTGGGAACTCAAAGTCCCAAAGGTCTAGACATTTGTCCTGAAGCTCCGACCGTAAGAAAAATGTGGGCGTGATGAAGACTTTAAGATATATTAATTATAGTAATAACAGCAGCCTAGCTAGATACAAAAGCAGTTATAAACCATTTATATTACACAGAATTTTTCAGGTCTCCATTGTATTTTATGTCATAAAATTGTTAATTGAATTTCCAGTGAGTCGTTTAGATGATTAGTGATAATAAGGAATGGTAAATCCATAGCACCATTTCACAGGTCTGTTGTCTCTGATTTCTCATTTACACAGGCGACCAAGATAGTCGACCCACAAGAGCAAGTATTCCAAAGCCGTGTTTTTGCTGGGGCATTTTGTCTGTGTGTGCTTAAGGCATCACACAGAGGTTTAGGCAGTGAACGTTTCTGTTAAATGCACTGGGTCACCCACAATATAAGGGTTTGGGGGCATTTGGGGTTCAAGCCTCACACTTTGGTTTCTATGAGGTGGAGTGGGAGGGAGGTATCTTCTTTCAGATGAAAGGGAAGAGGCCAGATGTGAGTTACTTTATTTCTGGGCAAAACAAGATTGAAAAACAAAACAAAAATACTGCGCTTGATTATACGGTTAGGATGTAAAGTTCCTTAGCTACTTTAAGGTTCAACACGAGGCTGATGGTCAACATAAAAAGCAAACAATACTATGTACATATATGTAAAAAGTGTTATAAATAGGTTTTATAAACCATAGATATTATATACATCTTTGATCAACAGCAATCCCCCCCTCAACTGCTTTCTGTTTGGTTTGGCTTGAGTTTGGGTTCTTTTGGCTAGCTTTTTATTTATTTTATTTTTTCCTGTTTTCTGGTTTCTTTCCTCCCTTCCCTGTGTACGCTCAGAGCCTCAGACGGACCGTCGGGGCGCTTCATTCGCGTTTCCGTAAGATCACATAGATGACGCCGCTGAGAAGAGCCAGGGGGAATGCCACCCATGCCAGGATGTAGGCAAAGCCGTAGGAGTAATCAGAGTTGAAATGCCACTCGGAGTGCCTCACCGTGTAGATGGCCGCTGCACTCATCACACACAGACCTGGGAAAGAGGGACAAGCCCGTGAGGAAGAGTTCATGCTGGAGCAACCCCTCTCCACCACTCCCCAACACTGACAATACTGTGCAGGGAGAACATTTCTAACTCTGGAAGGAATCTGCTTCCAGGTTCAGAATCGAGAGGAAGCAGCTGGATGAGATGGGAAAGAGCAAAATGACTTGTTCTCCAGTTTCAACTCAGGCTACTAAGGTCATGAAGGTCCTCAGCATACTTTCTATCCCATTTCTTTTTCTTTGAAAGACTCTTGTCAGCTCCCAGGCCACAGATGAACATTGGGATTGCAAGGTAAACCTGTCTGTCCCTTTCTAAGTATGAGTGGCCTGGAGGTTCCTAGAAATCTGTGAACCACATGACCTGAAACCAATGGAAGACAAATGACATTGTACCATTATTGGTGTCATGGAATGGCAAAGGCGTTAGTTTTCTTCAGACCTCTGGAGCCTATAGTCTCCTTAGCAGAGTTGCCTCATGAAAGTGAGCAGGCAATGCCTATGGGCACTGCTGGGCAGACAAAGAAGAATAAAAGGAGGTGAGGAGGAAATGAGGAGGGAGAAGACAATGCAGGTGGGAAGCAATGTTACAAAGGGAAAAGACTATCAAGGACCAGCTCCATTCCACTTGGTGGTCCCAAGGTTGGGCCTGAACCCCAAAGACAGATAAAAGGGCATCAGATACACAGGTAGGTCAGGCCAGCCCTCCTTGGCCTGCCAATGCAGTTCTTCTTCGGTATGAGAAGAAAGCCTCCACCTCTGGCCCTGGGCAGCCACTAAGATCAAACCCAATGGTCCATGCCCACATGACAGGCAACATCCCTCTGCAGGGAGGAGTCTGCTGACATCAACACCCCAGCCTGGAGCTGCACAAAGCCTCAACTGTTTCCTCCTGAAAACAGGGTCTTTGAGAAGCTCTGAGTGACTCTATTATAAATCCAGTATGCCGTGTGGAATTCATGTGGTTCCAAAGCTCCCAATGCCCCAGACCACCTACATCTAACCCCACTGCTATTTGGGCTACCATCTTACTGGACACTGCAACTTTGTTTGAGCAAAGTGCAGAAGTGGGACTATGTAACATTAACCATCCTGATAACATTGTTGTTCTGTAGTTCAGAGGGGAAAAAAAAGCCCACACAAATTGACCCCCAGAAGGAAAGCCACACAATAGTCTTGAAACTACAGTGGGATGGGATCCAGGGCTGCCTGCTATGTACAGAAAGTTCAGGAAATAGCAAAGACATTGTGTGTCAGAGGGAAACTATAGCTGGTGGATTGCTGTTCAAAGAAAAGGGCAGTTTTGATTTGCCTTCAAGTCCAAGATCTTCAATTATTTTGCTCACTGGTTCCTGACCCACCTCTACAAAGTGTTCATTCTTGCTCAAGAAATGATGAGGGCTGGGAGGTCGCTCAGTAGTAGAGCACTTGCCTAGTATGCATAAGGCCCTGGGTTTGATCCCAGCCTGAGGGGAAAAAGGAAACATGGAAGTTGTCTCTTGAGCTATATGTGACTTATCTAACAAAAGCAGAGCTATAAGGAGGAAAGCACACCCACAGAACAGAGCAAGGTGTTAGAGAGCAAAAAGGGCAAAACAATTGCTTATCTTGTGAGCAGGACTTCTGCGTGAGGAGTTTCACCAGCCACTGGCATGAAAAAGTGCCTCGGTAGCCACGTGGATTAGCTATGGACTGAAATCACTGGCATAGAAAAATATCAGGTTCTATCCTTGAACAAGAGGGACAGAGAGAGGCAGGATGCCCCAGTGTAGCAACTAACTAGATGACTCAGTTTATATCTTTCACCCTAATAGAAATGAGTGAATCTAAGCTCAATTTCAATAAGCAATAAGCTTAGATACTTTCAGAGCCAAAATGAAAATACACAATTAGTGCTGTCAGGAGGAGATTGATGTTTCAGAGAATATATTACTATTACAAGGCTCTCTGCACATTAAAGCAATAGATGTGTATTCTGAAACATAAAAATGGAATAAAAACATAGACTCTTGGCTGGGTACCCTCTGCCTGCCACCCTGGGCAATTAATGTCAGACAGCAGTCATCCCCCAAGTCAAACATTCCTCCTAATAAGTGATGTGACTCCCTGCTTTTCCAGCAACCAGTAGGTGGAGATGTGTCATCAAGGTCCCCATGGATAAAGGAGGTGCGGCAGATGAGCTATCTGTGCTTTGGCAGTGACTGGGACTCCTTAGGAGAGTCCCAAATCTGGGGACACAGGGAAGCTTTATGTGAAAGGACAAAGATCCTATTCAAATAGCATATAAGTATTGGGCATTCAGCTCACAGGAGTTTCTAACTGTCTAAGGATGGCTGGGTCTACAACAACCCCTTGAACATTCTCAAGTCCTTGGGAAGAAAAGGTCTCAAGTCCCTTCAGAGCACAGAGCCTTTGGAAGGGAATGATCATGGGAACGGATATCGGAAAAAAAAAAAACTAGGGAATTCTCCATACTTCCTTAGCATTTCCATTCCCCTAGGTTCAGTAAATGCGTAACGAGTGCCTACTGTATGCAGGTGCTGTCCTGGATGCCGAGAACATCAAGATAAATGAGGCAAAGCCCTTACATTTAGAGGTGTCTGTTCAGATGACAGACATATCCATACATACTTTTGATATAATGTGATATAATTTTAGAAGGAAAGAAATGTCCCAGAGGCCCTGAGAGGACAGATGGGCATTGAGTCCCCACTGGGGCACTAGAGGAGCCTTAGGGAGAAATGGCAATTGAGTTAGCCCTAAGAGATGTATAAAAGGTGGGCAGGTGAAGAGAGAAGTGGGAAGGGAAATCCAGGTAGAATTCCACCATTTAGCAAGAGTGAGGCTGAGAAGACAGAAACTATCAGCAGATGAGGAAAACAATGTTTCATGATAGGGAGGCTGGAGAGCTCACTGGGGGCTCAGTGACATGTTCAGGAGGCTGTGATGGGAAATTTTGGAGGAACCTTCAGCACAGGAGAAATATGATCAGAAGCATGTTTTAGAAAGATGACTCTAGCAGCAATGCGGAAAATGGGTGTGGGGCAGGGACAAAGCAGATAGCCAGAAGGTGCATTGAAAGAGTTTTTGCATATTTTCCATGGTGTTAATAATTAAAGAGAAAAGTACCTAGAGAGGTGCAGTACCTATGGGGCATGATGTAATGGCCTCCCTCAGGAATGGACTGGATCTGGGGTGAGGGAGAGAGAAGAATTGAGCAGGACCACCTAGTTCATAAGCAAAGGAACTGGGAACACAGGAATATCTTGGAAGCCCAGAGAGTACAATTTCAGGAGGGAATAATCAATATAGAAAGTAATGGAGGGATCCTACAAATTAAAAACTATACAATGTATCCTGATGACCCTTGCAGAGGTATTTTTATTTAAGAGGCAGGTACAGAAACTAGAGTGAATCTGGCTAGAAAGTGAGGGGCCAGTGAGACCACCAGGATGGTTGATCGTTGAAAGGTGCAGCCCTGGTATGTGTGTGATGGGTGAGTGCTCTACCACTGAACTACATCCAAGGCTAAATGCCTGATGTTATATCAACCTGTCTAAAACAAAAGAAACAAAACAGGTGGGAAAGGTGAGACTCACTCAGGAGTTGCCTTCTGCCATCTTTTTTCTTCTTCTTCTTCTTTTTTTTTTTTTTTTTTTTTTTGCTAACAGGGATTAAACTCAGGGATACTTGACCACTGAGCCGCATCCCCAGTCCTATTTTGTGTTTTATGTGGAGACAGGGTCTCACTGAGTTGCTTAGCACCTCGCCATTGCTGAGGCTGGCTTTGAACTCTCAATTCTCCTGTCTCAGCCTCCCAAAGTGCTGAGATTACAGGTTTTTTGTTCTTCTTAATCATAGTGGTTATAATCAGATTCTGCCATGGGAACACAGTTATCCAATCATTGAACAAATTGTTATTCAGGGCCTTCTATGCATGAAGGCCTGCATGGTGATAGTTTGTGGGTATAAGTGTCAAATAATTCATAACATGTAAATATTTATCTCTAGGTCTGTATCTATATGAATTTCTTGGGTTTTTTTCCCTTCTAATGTAATCCAGTCCAACAGAGCAAAGGCAAGGATAATTGCTATCTAGGAATAGGTGACTGTAGGTTCGGAAAAGAAGAAAAACTACAAAATCCACATATAGGAACAGGACACTCTTTCTCTAAAAAGGGGACTTAAGAATTTTATGAATGAAATTAGCTGTCTGTGGGGAGATGTCCTAGAAGACCACACAGTTTAATGGCTAGACCAATAGTTCTCAAACCTGGCCACACATCTGAGTCACTCAGGGAATGGCCACACCCCACAGCTATTAAATGAAAGTCTCCAAGGATGTGCACAGGTGTTTTTTTGTTTGTCTGTTTTGTTTTGTTTTTTAAAGTACCCCAGCTGATCTCAATGTGCAGCTAGGATTGAAAAGCAATGAACAGGAGGGAGCTGCCTTTTGATGTGCCTTCAGGAAGCAGACACCCAAGACATATGTAATCTAGGAAGACAGTTCCTAAATGTGAGACTTGTGGCTTTGTATGAACAAGAGAGGTGATAATGTGGCAGAGCAGGGAGACCTCTAACCCCACGAGAGCTGTATTCTAGAAGAAGGCATAGAGGATTCCTAAACAAAAATCAGCCCCAAGAGCCCACCCACCTGCCACCTGCCTCTCTTGCAAGAGCCAGTGTAGGGTCCATAAAGATCACAGTGGACCCTTCAAAGGGAAGCTATGAAGATAAACCAGCCTCTTGGGAAACTCAGCAGAGATCCTGGGAGTTTCGACTTAAAATGCCTCAGTGCTCTGAAGAGTCATCTGTCCTGCATGGAATCCACAGATTGTAATGGGCGTGCTCTTAGATTTTGTCTCCCAGGATCATGGACTACTTTCTTCTTCCCTCCCTTCCTCATTCCTTTCTTTCCCTTTCTCCTTATTCTCTTCCCTCTCTCCTGATTGTTTTAGCTTTTCTGATTTGTTCCTTGATTTCAAGCCATCATTTTCCAAGTTTTCATTAGCTTTCACCTCCAGCCATCCTACCCCTAATTCTCTCTCCAGTTTCTGCTTTTTTTTTTCCTTCCAGTACTGGAGATTGAACTAAGGGGTGCTCTGCCACAGAGCTACATCCTCAACCCTTTTTATTTTTTATTTTGAGACACAGTCTAGCTAAATTGCTCTTGTGATCCTCCTGTTTCAGCCTCTCAAGTCGCTGGGATTAGACCCATGTCACTGTACCTGGCTCCAGTCACTACCTTCTTAATAGGCCACAAGTTGGGGAACAATCTGACAAAGTTGATAAAATTGTCACAGCCTAAAGGAGTCAGGAAGTCTGTAAGCAGAGTCCCTAACTCTTAGTTCTCAGCTTTCATGGAAAGACCCTACAGCAATTTCAAATGCACATTGTAGGCATCCTTGGTTCCTAGGAGGCCAGTCTTCAGATCATTTTGACTGGAGTTGACAAACAGGCATAGAACATTCTTAAGATTTAAAAATTATAACTGCTGTCTTAGTTGGACATTTCTAACTTCAGATAACTTCTCATTTAAATATGGACCACTCACCCAACAAACTGATAACTGAAAATGAGGTCTTGTGAGAGATAAGTAGCTAGATTTGAAAAGGATAAAGAAAAAACAAATCATGTGCTTTTAAAACCAGAGATATTTATGGCAGAATTCTGAAATGCTTGCACCGAGTTCAGAAGGGAAGCAAAGCCGTGAAGCAAGGGTGGATTAGTAAAAGTACTTTGGAAGACTGTGAAATCTCCAGACCTAAGTGTGTTTGGCTGAACAGAAATACTTCAGCACACGGTGCAGTGACATGTGACCTAATGGTTCTTATCTCTGGACTTTTTGTTCTGGCCTAGCATGGTGTTGCTAAAAAAACATTGTTACATAGTTTAAAGTAGAAATATCTCAGTGCAAAGAATAAAGGTGGAGGTTCTGCCTATTCTGAGAAGGGCCTTCTACAGTAACTTAGTTCTCGTCAGTTCAATATTTTTCACTTGAAGAGTTCTGCTGGTGCCAGCTCTTATTCATCACAGATGCTTGAGAACTTTGGAATAATAAATAGTGCAAATGAATTTACTTTGCCCTGGAAGTCAGTTTCAATAAAAGATAATACAAAAAGCAGCATTTATGCCTTGGATTTTGTGTTCCTGAAAATTTGAGGCAGGTGAGGTACCTAACTATATTCGGTCCACATGGTATGGGAGAGGTTGTACTTACCACTCCCTGCCATGAGTGAGGTGACCTTCATGTACCCTCTCTTAAGTTCAGTTTATTCATCAGCAAAATAATAAGCTTATATAAATTAGATAAAAATAATAAAATGAAACTTCTGGTTCCTAATTGTATTTTAAATGATATTGAGCTATAGATGTAATAGGCATGATCATTTGATTTGATATCCAGTTACATAATCAGTGGTCAAAAAAAAATGAAACCCCAGAGAGCATTAAACAATTTTCTGTATTATGTTTGGAAACAGAATAAATAATAACTTTGCTTTTCATATTCCTAGATATCACCTTGCATAATTAATCATTTAACAAGCTGGTGATACTCTAGGAGTTGGCTTGGTACAATAAAACCAAGGCACACTCCAAAGCACTGTTTAGTTTTAAAATCCAGAAATCCTGAGTACTGAAATGTATTTAAGTGTTTGGTGAAAGGAGCCTCTTCAGTTTACTTCCTTGTTCTATAATGGGAACTCTCTGGCTTCTAGAAAAGGTCATTGCATTCGACCTCAGGCCGTCTTTCAGTACCACTCTGTATAAGGCATTACATTAGCTTGTTAAACCACCAAGCACATGTGGGCAGTTTCCAACCCTCCAGTGATTACCTGTGAGCACACGGTTGTAAGAGAGAACCATGGGCTTTCTGACAACCAATGAAATGATATGTTCTTTGCCTACGTAGAGAGCCATAATTAAGAATATCTCACAGCACCCAGACATACTCTGACAAATATGAAGTTTATGA
The DNA here is from genome assembly GCA_004024805.1 of Geosciurus inauris. NCBI lineage: Eukaryota > Metazoa > Chordata > Mammalia > Rodentia > Sciuridae > Geosciurus > Geosciurus inauris. Next base: position 48,495 of record PVHX01003839.1, on the reverse strand, counting down.
TTTATGAACTGGGACTATAGAATCTACTATTGTATCTGCCTCTCTTATTTCTCTCCAGTGCCCTGCAGACTCACTCAGCTGGTAATCACCAGACAGAAAATAAGTCAGTAAAGCAAGATGCTGGCCAGAATCTAGAGAAAATGTTGGAAGATGTCTCCATCTACAACAGAAGCTTCTGTACACTGTGCATGTGAATAACCTATTGAAGACAATGTAGAGAAGAGAAGAAATAGACCATTTATGTTTTCATGGTTCCATATTTGAATGATGGTATATTACATAGGGTTGCCAAAATGAGGACCTCAGAAAATGACAACAGAAAAATTAAAGTCTAATGAAATCTAAGAACTAGAGAACAGAAGGTAAAAATGTGTCCTACTTACAGGTAGAAGACACATACTTGAGAGCTACCTTGCCAGCACTCAGCACATCAGGGCCATTTTCTACACTGAAGGAGAGATGATTTCTTGGGGCATAATGTAATCTACAGGAAGCAGACCTCAAGACTGGCCTTGGCTGTACTATTACCCTTAGTATTTACCTCTGATGATGTGTCCAGATTGTAGCTTTGTTCTGGTGATAGGTCTGGCTTGTTTGGGGACCTTCCTTCCAGAGCCACTAAGTCTTTTCATGAACACCTCAATCCATGGAGAAGTGGGGAGCTCCCAAGTTCAAGGATACCTGTACTCTGCGCCCAATATACACACACAAACACACACACACCTGAAATTTATGATAAAGCATTCAATGTTCAGACTCATGAACATCCATCATTCCAGGGCTACATCCTTGGACAGGCTCCACTTCTACAAGAACTTTACTATCTACAACTTACCAGCAAGGACTTGAAAGACTCCAGTGAGGTAAAACCGGCCTCCCTTGGTGAGGGTGAAGAGCTGGCAGAAAAACAGGAACAAAGACAGAACACTGAAGATGACGGACAGGATCATGGTGGCCTGGACGGACTGCAGCCATTCTGGGGGAAAAAATACTTGGTTAGAAAAGCTGGATATGGCCAGAAAGAGGAGGACCTGCCCTGAGGTATGTGACCCTGACTGTTGAGTGTCACTGTCCTCAGTGAGATGGAGCCCTCTTGTCCTCTTCCCTTAGCAGAACTCAGACAATTCACTTTTGCACTTTAAAAAAGACCTTCTTCATTTCAGTTTTCTTTGGGAAATATATTACATATATATATATATAATACATATATTTTTCTCCTCGTTTAACTGTGGACATTTTAGGGAAGAGCAATAAGAAAATTATAGTCCTGTCACTAGGAGTTAAGATCAATTTAAAACATCTTGAATTTCCTTCCAGTGTTTTTGCCAAGTGTGTTGCTGAGATATACAGACTATGGGTTACTTATAATGGTTCAAGTTGTACTTTTTTGACTTTACAATGGTGCAAAATTGATACACATTCAGTAAACTCATACTTCTGATTTTGAATTTGGATCTTTTCCTGGACTGGCAATATGCAGCATGGTCCCTCCTTTGCAATACTGGCAGTGGCAGTGAGCCACAGCTCCCAGTCAGTCAGCCACAGCTCCCAGTCAGCCACACGATCATGAGTGGAAACAACCAACCAGTATACAGTGTTGCTAAACTGTGATGTTCTGAAGGTTAGCTATATTAAAAGCATTTGTGACTTATAATATTTTCAGCTTCTGATGGTCTTATTGGGACATAACCCCATCATAAGTCAAGAAACACCTGTATGTATATGTGTTAGAGGGCCTGAGCCTGGCCCATTCTTGGAATTCTTGCTTTCGGGGATCTTTAAGGGCTTATAGAAACTCCTATACTGTATTCCAAAAAGAAAAGTTTAAACCACTGTTCAAAATATCAGCATCCCCCAAAGAGATCATGGGGATGATTGTTGGAGCCCAAATTAATTTTGTAGAAAGTTGAAAACACATGCTGAAGATGCAGGGTAGGCTTTATATAGGGATAAAAACCTACTTGCTCAGCAAAGCTGTATCTTTTTCTTGGGCAATCTTGATCATGGTTTTTAGCCTCAGCACAGAGCAGTTTGTGCCCAGTCAGATCACCAGATAGGCTCATGGGTTACATATCCTCATCTTTGTTGAACCCTCAACCTTCAATCAAACCTCTAATCTTCCAGCTGAAATTCAAACAAGAAAGAGGGTCCCCCCCTGTGATCTCTCTGCTTCAGTTTGCTGCAAATTAATGTCATTTCAGGAGGGAATGGGGACAAGGAAATAACCTTAATTCACAATAAGAGGAAGCTTGTGGTGTCCACTTAGATGGGCTGCATTAGGTCTTGCTCACCCTGAGTCGGTACTGGGTGAGGCCTTGCTCCCAATGGAAAAAATGATGTGGAGGAGACAGGATTTATCCTCTCAACTGGTGCGTAATGGCTTAAAAATGCATCCATCAATGCTTAAAACAATATTCAAAGCCAAGTAATCTGGATGGTTTATACAGGTTGAGCATCCCTGACCCCAAAATCCAAAATCCAAAATGCTCCAAAATGCTAGACTCTTTGAGCCAACATGATGCCACAAGAGGAAAATTCTACACCATGAAACTTTGTTTCATTCACAAAATTATTTGTTTCATTCACAAAATTATTGTTTTCAATTATTGAAGATATTATATAAAACTATCTTCAGACGGTGCATAAGATGCATATGAACTACATGAATTTAGTATTTAGAACTTGGGTTCCACCCACAACATATCTCATTATGTATATGAATACTCCAAAAATCTAAAAAAAAAAAAAAGCCCTAAATCTGAAATAGTTTTGGTCCCATATACTTCAGATAAGGGATACTAAAACTGTAATTATAACTGAATACAATTAAACCTGTTTTGAGCTCCAAGTAGAATTTTAAAGAATTTTAATGATGTTGATTAGGCTTCACATAAGTTTTCTGTTTTTTCCCCAGACTCAGACTAGAAGCATTTCAGAGTTGGAAAAAACCTGAGAGATCAACTAATCTAGCTCCTTTGCATTGAAAGAAATTTTCGGAGATGTTTTTGATGAGCCTAAGTGCCATAGCTAAATCTGGGAGGCTCTTGGTTCCAGTCTAGCACTCTTTCTACCGTAACAAACATATGTTTCTCTCTCTCTCTCTTTCTCACTTACTCTCTCTCTCTCTCTCTCTCTCTCTCTCTCTCTTTTGGCCAATTAAGACAAGAAGAGGATGTCTAATGGGTTGTGAGCCATCCTGGTTTCATTTTAATATAGGCTTAATTAAATGTTTATCTTCATTTAACATCACGGTTCTTCTGGAGGAGCACTCTGCAATAAAACTAATGTTTTCATAATATTATTTTAAAAATGTTATCTAGCACTCTGTTAGTAGCAGCTGAAAGCACAAAGAAATCTGAAACCAAAACAGTGTGATTCATTCTGGTTGGGAAATGTCATGAGGGGCAAGAGGGGCAAGCCTGGTGGAGAGGACAGTCTGGATTTCTAGACCTTTGCTTTCATCTCTACCTCCACTTTCATCATCAGCATGAGCTATTACTGGGTCTCACAGAGAAAGAAAACTTAAAATCTTTATATGTTAAATTTACACTAACAGGAAAAGTACTGTAGATTTAATAATGTATCTAAGACCTTGTTGAAACCTCTTTTACTAATACTTTAATCTCTAGTCTTCACTCCATTACAAACAAGTGATCTTTTCTTATCTGAGCTATTGCCCAGATAAGACTGGAATAAGGAATCAAGGACGTTATTATTTGTTAAATGTTTACTGTCTTATGCCAAGTCCTCTGGTTGGCTCTAGGGGTACAAAGATGAAGAAGGCAGTTTTCAACCATAAGCACAACAAATAAACATATAAATTAAGAGAGTAAGTCCAACTATATCATCAGTTATGATATATGTGAGATAGATTCAACTTACTCATTATAAGACAAGCAATATCACTTTGGATTTAAATCATTCTAGTCATATTCTGGTCTAAGAGATACACATAAACAAATAGATGACAATAAAACTATTTTACAAAGAAGCCCCAGGCAAATATTGAAAAAAGAAAGCAGATAATAATAATATCTGAAAAAACAGAATTTAAGTTGAAAAAATAATCTGAGAAATGTTTCACAGATTTAGTTTACTTGATCTAAGACTGAAGAAATAATGACATACACATAAACATGAAAACAAAGCCTAGAAAAAATAGAAAGCAAAAAATAAAAGGTGAGAAGAAATTGAGAAAGCGCAGAGTGAAGGATTCTAGCTTTCTCCTTCAGATGAGATAAATCAGAAGACCAAAAATAAGAACACCTCTGGATTATTCATATAATAAGATTAGCAAATTCAATTCAATAGATGCATAGAAAATTCACGTGCAAATGATAGACTATAAATTATTTTCAAATACATGGGACAGTCTTAAAGCTGACTATGTATTAGGCAACAAAAAAGCTCTCCAATCTCAAAAAATCAGAAATAATATAGGTACAACATATAACTAAAGGCATTTAGAAAATCAAAACACTCAAACTTGTAAAGATACCAATTTTATCCAATCTAGATGCCATTCTAATCAATATCTCAACTGGAATTTGATGAAGTGATTCAAAAATTCATCTAAAAGGCAATGAAAAAAATTGAATCAAATTCAAAAACAACAACTAAAACACAAACCACAACAGATGAAAAAAATCAGAAAAACAAACAAAACCAATGAGATAGCATATGACCTACATAGCATATGATATCAAATATATGTCTATATTGTGTCTATTATTTTGTATGCTATATATTAAATATATAATAAATTAGTAAAATTACATTTTCATTATAAGTAATTATTAAATTAATTAATATATTTTTATTTGTGCTATATTATAAAGTTTGAGCAATTCAAACAATGTGGTATTAGTCATGAAAGAAAAACAGATGAATGGGACAGAATGATGATTTTGGAAGTATACATATAAATGTATTATGCAATAACTATAGCCTACAAATCAATAAAGAAAGAATACAACAGACTGTAAGTGATGTTGGCTAGCCATTTATAAAAAATAAAATTGGTCTCTAGCTCATATTCACAAAATAATGTTATTAATGAAAAATTTAAAAGCCATATAGATATGTAATAAACAAAGGGAAATTATGAATAGGCAGGAAACATTAAAAGGTGCTCAACCGAGCCGGGCGCGGTGGCGCAAGCCTATAATCCCAGCACTTAGGGAGGCTGAGACAGGAGAATTGTGAGTTCAAAGCCAGCCTCAGCAACCAGAGGTGCTAAGCAACTCGGTGAGACCCTGTCTCTACATAAAACACTAAATAGGGCTTGGGATGTGGCTCAGTGGTTGAGTGCCCCTGAGTTCAATCCCCAGTACCAAAAAAAAAAAGGTACTCAACCTCACTGATAACCAAGGGAATGCAAGTGAAATCTATGAAGAATGTGATACCAATTTTTATTCATCAGATTGTCAAAAGTAGAAAAAAAATGATTATATCAGCAGAGCAAATGTGTAATTAAGTACCTGGGTAGGGACAATAATAATACTAATAACATAATAATCCTTTTGTTATTAGAAATTTGGCAGGTTATATTTAAAATTTTCAATGCTTATAATATAAGGACTCGACAATTTAATCACTAAATTAAATACTTGAATGTGTAATCAGAAATACATGAATAAGTATATTCAATGTAGTGTCATTCCTGTCAGGGAAAACATATTACAGCATATCCCTATGATGGAATATTTTGAAGCACTAAAAAAAAAATCATGGTTTAGAAAATGAGCTTTGAAGAATCTCAATACAATCAAAAGAGTGAGGTGAATGTATACATAGTATATCATTGTCAGCACACATCAGAATCTGTATGTGTGAACACATACATATATATGCATGCTGATTTCCAAGAGAAAATAAACAAAGGGATATCAAATTAATATCCCTGGGATCCCTAGGAACTGGAATAGGAATAAAGGAGAGTTTGGTCTGGAAAACTTTTTACTTGATCTATATCCTTTGATTTATTTTTAATAGGGAGAATATTTTCATACAATACAGTCAGTTCTCCATGTACCCATAGTTCTACATGTTCAGATTTTAAAAATGCAGAATAAAAATATTTGAAAACAAAATTATATCTGTACTGAACATGGACAGATGTTTGCCATTATTCCCTAAATGATAGAATGTAAGAACTATTTAATAGTATTGACATGGTATTAGGTATTATAAGTAATCTAGTGATGATTTAAAGCATATGGGAGGATGTTCATAGGTTATTTGCAAACACTACACTGTTGTATGTAAGAGGCCTGAGCATCTGAGGATTTTGGTATGGAAGAATCTGAGAACAAAAACAACTATATAGGTACTATTTGAAAAACTAAAGCCAATTTAAAAGATTATAAAGAAGACATGCAATCAGTAATAATAATTAGGCTTCCAAACTAAAAAACCCTGGGAATCCTGGGCAGGGTTGAGTTCCCACACACCAAAAAAGGGACTTCTTTCATCAAATGCCATCCATCAGAAGCTAACTATGGGTAGCAAAGGAAAACAGAGTCAAGCTCATTCCAGCCCCAAAGGCTGGCTCAAGATTCAAGAGCTCTGTTGTCATCGTTCAAAGGGAAGCCTGCAAGGCCCTGAGGAGATTCTTAAGCTCAAATGACAGATTCTCCCCAGCCAAAATCATTCTTCAGAACTGGAACAGACAGATGACCAGGGAGGTGGTAATGGAGAGCAGATATCACACACTCTGGAAAGGACAGGTGTTTGATCCCATATGAGAATGGGACCTCAGAAGAGGATGTGCAAAGCCAGACTCTACCCAGAAGTTGTATGCATGTACTGTGGTTAGAAAAGCCCAGGGAATATAGCTCTGTTCCCTGGTTCTGCTGATCACCAGCTTAACTTGCCGCTAACCTTTTTTTGGTCTTGATTCCTTTCCACTAACTTGAGGTACCAACATGTATCTCAGATGGTTGTTGTAAGTATCAAACAAAAGAGTTGCTATAAAATTTCTCTTAAAAGACAGAGCAAGGCTAGGGCTGTAGCTCAATGGTAGAGTGCTTGCCTAGCCTACATGAGCCCCAGGCTTCCATCCTATCCTTCCATCTTTCATCCCCATCATTGCAAAAAAAAGTGCAGAATAGCTCCATTAAGGCCAATGTTGAAGGGCAATTTAAATAAGCATTTACGAATCATCAGGAGGTTCAGTTTCTGGCACATCTCCATGTGGAACTCCAATAAATGTTTTGATACAACTTTGATAGAAATTCATATCTACTCTCCAAATATTAGTACAGATAAGCAAACTCTCTGTAAAGAATCAGTTGGCAAACATTTTAGACTATGGAGGTCATAGGATTTCTGTAGCAACTACTCAACTCTGCCTACCTTTGTAGGACAAAATCATCCATAACCAATATGTTAATCAATGGGCATGGCCCATTCATCCAATAAAACCTTATTTACAAAATCAAGCAGTGGGCTGCATTTGGCCTGTAGGCCATATTTTGCCAACCTGTGCTATAGCAAGACAAGTCAGATGTACAGAAAACAATTATTAGAGTTGAGAGAAATTGGATGTAAGGGAGAAAATTATTAATTATAAACTTCTTTTACATAGTCAAACCCAATGTAAAGCCAGTCCCAAGGGGCAAACCCATGGACTTCTACACAAGCCCCTGTTGCTGGGATGCTCTGTCCCCCACAAAATGCAAGTCTGCAATTATTTAACAGAACCCATGTCAAGCACCTACTGTCCTCCTCTAGGCCTCACTTAGTGCAGGAATTCGTGGAATTGACAGTGCAGTACTCTAAGCCAATCTCCAACCTTGGTGTTGAGCACTAGAACTAAAAACCCTGAAAGTCTCTGCGGACCTACTGTTCAATGAGAGTGTCAGGTACAGAGGCTGCTGGCAGCATTCTGATGCGGGCTGTGGCTGGACACTCCTCCAGCTGATAAGGGGAAACCTGAGTTGCACAATGACCAAAGTTCCCTTCAAGGTCAGATTCTTGCCGCAGGAGCAGAGCAGCTGAGCAATGAAGGAAATACATCTGCCCCCTCAGCTGCATTCTTAACTCAGGCCTACAATCTAGTGAGCCAAGGGTTCAGAAAACATGAATCGTTCATCTGCACCTTACATCATCAGCATGGTCAGCAGCCCCTTCCTACCCCTGCCCCATCTCTACTCCCACTTTTAGGCAACTCATAAAAGTTTTTCTGACTCAAGAGAATAGGCTGTAGTGAAAGTGAAAGGAAGGATGATTGCAAGACAGAGCATAAATTGGAAGACCATGAGGAAGAGGTCCAAGAGAGGAGTTAATCACAAAAGCAAACATTAATAAATCCCATTTGCACAGTGCTATGTTGTTTTAACAAACATATGAACCCTCAAGACTAGGACCCCCCCCCCAAACTTCCCAACCCATTACCATCACAAAAATCATCATTTTCCCTATTTCTCATTATGAACATCATTCCTGACTTTCCAAGAGGCCCCCATCCTAAACAATGCAGCCTTTGCCTCTACAGCTTACCCATCAGCTTGGTATGCCTGGAGCCCAGTGTGGGTCCTGCCCCAGTGCTCAACAGATCAGCTGGTAGCTATGAAATGGGGCTCAGCTCTCAGGATAACTTTGCCTGTGACCCATGCAGAAGTCAAATCAAATGGAAAAGCTACCTATGTTCCCAGAGCTCACAAAAACAATGGAGGTCACATGGGAGGCTCTTTTGACAGGTAATCATGGGAAGCACGTTAGCTACAACAAACATATGGTTGGTGACTAATAAACACAAACCACTGGGTAGCTGGAAAGAACCTTCATGTCAAGGTATTAAACTTGATACAGATTTAACATCACTAATCTGAAAATCCAAACTGCTCCAAAATTTGAAACTTTTTGACTATCGACATGATACCACAGGAGGAAAATTCTACACTTGGCCTAATTTGACAGATTTCAGTCACAATGCAGGTGCACTGAAAATATTATATAAAATTATGTTCAGGCTATGTATATAAGATGTATATGAAACATAAATGAATTTCATGTTCAGACTTGAATAACTATCCCAAAGATATCTCATTGTGTACATACAAATATTCCAAAATATGAAAAAGAAATCAAAATCTGAAACACTTCTGGTCCCAAGTATTTTGGATAAGGGACATTCAACCTGTACAACCATTCAATCAATTGCATTCCTAATTAAGAAGCTCTGTGGCACACAAACTGGTTTCTTAGTCTAGTTTAGTGATTTGATACCCACATTCAAGAATGAACAAGTTCTGCTAACCAGTTCTTAAACTTGAAAAGGGAGTAACATGCAGCCCTGAGGTACCAGAGGTTATCTGAGAATAGAAAGCTGAACTATAGAATCTGGAAAATCTGGGTAGGTTGTGCTTCTTGAAGAATTGCTCTTAGAACACTTGTCCCACTGGTTGATATAAAAAGGGGGTATTGATTGCATGATCAAATATATTAGCCTTTCTTTAGATATTCACAACATACAATGCCTTATTAAAAGTCATGGAAATCTTTCCATTAAAAAAAAAAAAGCCTGCTAGGGTACAGCCCCTGTAATCTGAGCAATTTGGGAGGCTGAGGAAAGAGGATCACAAGTTCTAGCCTAGCCTAGCAATTTAGCAAGACCTTGCCTCAAAATGAAAAGTAAAAAGGGCTGGGGATGTAGCTCAGTGGTAGAGTGTCCCCAGGTTTAAGCCAGGGTACTGCAGGGTGGACAGGCAAGAGGAAGGGACCCACTTAACTTTTAAAATGTCATGTTTTTGCTAAGCAAAGTAAGCCAATCCAAAAGAACCAAAGGCTGAATGTTCTCTCTGATAAGTAGATGCTGATGCATAATGGGAGAGTGGGCATGGGAAGAATGGAGAAACTTTAGTCAAAGGCGGGGGAAGAGAAGGGATGGAACATGGGGCAGGAAAGATGGTGGAATAAGATGGACAACAATGCCCTACGTACATGTACATATATGTGCACATAAGGTGTAACTCTATATTGTGTACAACCAGAGAAATGAAAAGTTGTGCTCCATTTGTGTACAATGAATCAAAATGCATTCTGCTATCATGTTACCTAATTAGAATAAATAAATTTTAAAAAATAAAATGGGATGTTTTCATGTTTATTTTCCAAACTGACTTACCGGGGAACAATTTTTCTTAAAAACAGCTGAAGTACAAATATAGAATTTGGCCACAAGAAGTGGACTACAGAAAGAAAAGGCAGCTGCAAGTGCATAATCATGAGCTGCACAAATGGAGAATAGAGAAGAGATAGCTGGGTTGCTGTGAAGATCTTTGGGTTTAAAAGGAATTCTCCAGATTAAAAAAATCAGAGACCTTCCCCACCCACAAAGTATACAGGGAAGGCCAAGCATCTTGGAAATCGAGAGTGAGAAACAAGACAATCCCCACTGCAGTCACAGGAAGCCACCAGCTCTTCCCTAAGCACAAAGCCCTTCTGCTTCCTAGGCTTCCTGAAATTCCACCCAATTTCCAAGGCCCTTGAGGAGGAGCAACCAGTGATGTGAGAGGAATGCCTTGAGATGATGACCTGCAGTTCCACCCAATTTCCAATTTCCTTTTTGGATCTTCCCATGCCACAATTATATCCCAAATATACACAGCAGCCCCGAAACCCATGTAAGAGAGGACCCTGACTCCAGCTCCTACCCTAGCGCCACTCTACTACTAAGAAAACAAGGCATCTGCCTCAGTTTATGCAGCTTGCTAGAGGCAGACCTACTTCATAATACAGGGCTCCTCATGTCCACTCCACTATTGTCCATAACAGCACATGGGGAATGTCAGGAAGGTCAATAATAGGCTTGAAATATACTGAATTAAATGATCCTATTGCCATTTGTTTGATTTATAATCTACAAACTGTTGTGAGGAAGGAGGGAGAAGGGTGTGGCAAAGGGAGAGAGGTGCCCCTTCACTCTCGCTTCACAGTCTGTTGAACCAAACCACTGACCCGACCGCAGAGGAGCCACAAGAGGTCTCTACTTGCTATCCAGAGACCACATTTTATGCAGCTGGGACTCCAGCAGAATCTGGCCGGGACCAAAGAAGCCACTGAAAGAGGAAAGGAGGCATCATCTGGAGAAGAGAAGTTAAAACTGCAGTATTCAAATATTTGAAGGGCTGTTACATGGAAGAGGGACTGCAGTCACCCTGTGCTGATCCAGGGGCCACTACAGAGGTTTAATTTCCTTGAGAATGAATAATGAGACTTGGTAAACCCCAGTCCATCATGTCAGGCCTCATGAAGACAACCAGTAGTGACTGGGCCAGTGGAGGAGGAGGCAGATTTGGTCTAAGTAGGGAATATCTTAACTGACAACATCTCAAAGCCCTCCTCCTGTATCACTGGTTGCTCCTCCCCAGTCTCTGCTTCTTCTCAGATACCCCCTTCACCACTCCCCCAGACTCAACTCCAGACCCTGTGTCTTTCCTTCTGCTCCCTTCTGACCTGCTCCCCAAATAACGTCTCTAGTACAATGACATTGACTACCCTTCCTTATGGACAAACAACTCCCAAATGTGAATTTCCAGGCTAGACTTCCCCTCCCCGCCAAGTTATAGGTGTCTTAATTCAAGAGATTCTTTGCTGATATCTCTGGTTACCCAAACCTAAATACTGATTTCTATCTCCTGAAACATTCTTTCCTGCTGCAGAGCTCTGGCTCTTCCCTTTACCTTCTGGAGTTTTCTTCCCATGGGTCTTTATATGACTGGTCCCTCCCTGACTTTTAAATGGCAATCCACATCTAAATCTCTATGAAAGGAAGAGGCCTTCTGTGATCATCTCCTTCATCCCCAGAGATGACTCTCTATTTCATTCTGCAGAGCACTTTCAATTCTCCATGAATATTTATTGATTATGTATTGTTTCTGTCCTCCAACTAACAGTAAGCTCCACAGGTCAGGGTCCTGGTCTTTCTAATTCACCTCTGTATGCCCAATTTCTGAAACAGAGTCTAGTACACAGAATGAGCTTGATATATTTGAAGAACAAATGAATGAATCTCATTGGTATCTTCTCAAAAATGAAAGAGCTCTCTTGAAAGGTGGAAGGGTCCCCATCTGTGGTAAGATGAACAAGTAGAAAACATATTGCAGAGGGCTATACTGTTTGAATCGGTAAAAACCTAAAAACTTTGGGAGTTATGTGTCAGTAATTGCACACTCAGAAGGCCTCATCCTAAAACCAAGATCTACCACCAATCAAAAACCAAGACCTACCACCTTAGGCCATACCACAGCCAGTCCCTCCCTGTTCCTAAAACATAAGAGATATTTCTTCAGCTCTAGAAAAATCCTAGGGATGCAACTGAAGTATTTTTGCTTTGTTTTGCTTTGTTTTGGTTTTTGAGATGGGAATCTCACTACGTTGCCGAGGCTGTTCTCAAATTCTTCCTGGACTCAAGTGATCCTCTTACCTCAACCTCACCACTGAAGTTTTTAAAAGCAAAGACTAACTATGAGCTTGGGGTCATCACTCAAACACAGGCTCAAACAAGCATTGCACATAACTCCTAGATATTGCCATCAGATAAGAAAAAGGAAGGGTTAAGGGAATGGTATTTTAATACCACATCTGATCTCTTATACAGCCCTTTCCCAGGGGGGCCTCAGCATCCCAGGGGGGCCCTATAAAATCAAGAGGGTAGAAATTATGGGTTGGCCCAGAGAGCCACAATGATTTTTAAATTGCAAAACATGAAGCCATAAGTGCAGAGGGCCTCCTGTGTTTTCTAAAATCTGACCCAAAGCTGAGCCACAGATGAGGAAATGGTCTGGCATCCTTGCCAAAAGGCAGTGCCACTAAATGGAAAAGCAAGATACAGTCTGGGATTGCTCTAAAGATGGAGAAAATGGAGTCCACCAATGCTTCATACTGGGGGATGCTGAGGCTGATGAGATTTCTTCTTCTTCTTTTTTTTTTCAGTCCAAAGCATTGATCCAATGCTACCCACAACCTATTTGATGTCATAAATTTGTTGTTGGTGGTTAGAATGGAAAGAAAAAGCAAGGAATGGTTGTCTTCTCAGCTTGTGGTCTTGGCCTCAGTCCACACTTGGCAATGGGGCAGATCTACCTATTGTTATCAGGAAATGAGGGCTGCCTTTATAAACTGGAGGGGTGAAGGATGCTTTGAGGACAGATTAGAGGAAGGTTCAATTATTCTCTTCATGCTTTGGATCTTGTCTTTAAAACTGGAAATGATTCCACAACATACACATTTATTTTATACATTTGCCTAACTGCTCAGTATATAAGAAAAGTTTGCCAAACTCCTTTGCTTCCAAGACAAGAGAGGCCTTTATAGATGAGAATAGGGCATAGGAGCCAGGTTTTACAAGAGACAAACTCTGCCTAGGCCCTGTCTCAGTTTGGTTCTCTGAAGCTGATAAAGACCAGGCCAAGGAACAGGCAACACCAAAATATGCCATTCTAGCTCTCAGGTACCCAAGTCGTCCATGACCTGATTTCAGTGATATGACCCATTCTGCTACACACTGGGTCCATGCAGAAGAAATAAAGAATGGAAGAATGCTTATGTGTACTTGGAATTAATATTTAGATAAATTGGAGAATCAAAAACAAAAAGCATCAGATCACTTAATAGCAAGCTAACATTTTGTCTAGATCCTCTGTGTCAGTAGATTTTAAACTTGCCCACAGAGACTTGGGGATGAGGACTGACACATCCCCTACCCAAACCAGAGCTTCCCAGATCTTATCAGTTTAAAAGCCTTGGAGCCTAGAAACTGGCATCTTTGCCTCTGTCCCAATTGGCTTGTGTGGATGATACATCCCCAGCCCCACCCCGTGGGCCCTGTCTGCCTCAACCCAAGGCTCCATATCTTAAGGCAGAGAGAAATTTGTTAGTAGTCATTTTCTAACATAAAATCCTGTTTGTAGCTGTTTTCCAGTTGTTCTCAGTGAGGAAAGTGTGAAAGGAGCAAAGGTACAGAACACAGCAGATGAGATTCCAGCATCGGGGATCATCATTTGATTTTAAATCAGTGCGTTTCTACTTCATAGGATTTCTGAAATATTCTGCCTTATGAATGTTTCTGGATTGTTGCTACAGGTGGAGATAAAACAGCTCACTGAGAATTTAAAGCAATTCTAAATGTAATCAGAGAAATTGGAAATGCATCCATAGGCATTAAACTCCTTACTAGTATCTGGAAGGACCTTCAAGACAACCTGCTATTCTACCCTTTACTCTGTTCTCAGGACTCTGGTCTGCTCTCTCCTCTGTACCTAAGCAAAGCACCACCTCCCTGCCCTGTGATTTTGCATTTGATGGTCCCCCTGCATGAAACCGCCTCTAAATGTAGCTGGCTCCCAGGCATTTCAAGGGGTCATTGTTCAAAAAGGCCCACCCTCCCCATTGCAATCCTTCTTTAAAATATCACCCTATCTTGTTCTCTTTATAGCTCCTGGAATTGCTCCCAAATTGTCCCTGTTTATTGTCTGGTTTGCCTGTAGCGCTGTAAGCTCTCATTCACTCTTGTATCCTGGGTGCCTACAATAGTATCTTTCACATAATAGGTGTGCAGTGAATAGTCCTGAAGGAATGAACAGAAAGAAGGGAAGAAAAGAAAGGACAAAAGGAGAGAATCCACAAGGACTAAGAGAATGTTAGTTAGAATGTTTAGAATGTTAGTTAGAATGTTTAGAATGTTTAGAATGTTAGTTAGAATGTTAGTTAGAATGTTTCAAGGACTAAGAGAATGTTCAAGTTCTAAGATGAAAGGGAAAATGATGATGACATGAGATATAAGATGAGATTTAGTAGAAGCCAGAAGAGATGTGTGAGATAGATTCCTATGAGCCTTGTTAAAGATTTCATCTAGAGATGATGACCAGTGAGAGGCCTCTGAAAGGTTTTCAAATCAGGAACAATATGATTAGATTTGTATTTTTAAAAACATCACCCTGGCTTCAATATAAAAAAATGAATCTCCAAGGAACAAGGGCTCAAGCCAGCTACTCAGAAGGCTGTCTCAGTGGCTCTCACAAATGAGAAAGGCATGGCAAGATACCGGAATGACAGGATGAGTTGTGGGACCCACAATGATTCTGAGAAGGGAGAGAGAAGGAAACATGTCAAGGCAGACTTTAGGCACTGGGCTCACCAGCTGGTGGAGCAGCACTGACTAAGATACTAGAAAGTGGCAAAGGGGTAGATTCAGAGGAGGAAGATGAAAATTAACTTTGCAGATACTGGTTTGAGGAGGGGCCCCTTAGACATGTCAATGCAACTGTCTAGTATTCATCTGGAAATATAAGTCTGGAGTTCAGAAGAGATGTCTGGACTGGAAGCAAACAAAGGATTCAAGAGACATCATTAACTACAACAAGACTTTGCTCATGACTAGGAAGATGGGAGACAGAGAGAAGCTAAGAAGATTCGGTAGTTTTCCATATGGGTCAGTGCAAGACTGGGGTTGGTGTTGACAGAGCTCAGGATATAGTAGCAATAGAATATCTGGACAATGGTAAAATAATTAGGTCCTGCCCTGAAACTGCAGAGGACCTGACTGAGCTATTGTAAAAGAGTATGAATGGGTGTGGTGGGAGTGGTCAAGCCTCAAGGAGATTCATTTTAAGACAAGATTACAGGGAGGTGTTTGCTTTTAAGTTTCTACAAATTGAGAAGCTATGCTTCCCACAAGGCTGAATTCTCAGGCTCCCTTCTAAGTAAGTGTAGATGTGGCCATGTAACTAAATTTCAGTAAAAGATAGAAACGAATGTGTGTGGTCTATCTAGAGGCATTCCATTTAAAGGGGAAAAGAATACATTCTTTCTGTCCTCCTTTCTCCATGCTACTACTTAGAGCATGGATAAGATGGCTGGTGCTCTAGCTGCCTTTTGGTCCATGAGGATAAGAGGCAAGCACTCCTCCCACCTGAAAATGGCAAAGAAAGTAGCTAGACAGTACCTGGGGATCTGACAATTTCATGAAATCATCCTATCTCTGTCAGGTTGCCTACTTCCAGACTTCATTTAAAAGAGAGAGAGAAATAAGTCCATTGAAGCCACTGGCATCCTAAGCTGTCAATTCTGATCTTAACCAGAATACTAATCAACTGGTCTACCACATCCCATGTATTGCTTGGGCTGCAAAGGAATATCCTCCCCTTGCCTGTGTTTACTTAAATCCTGCCAATCCTTTGGAAGGTGGATCAAATTCCACCTCCCACGGGAGATTTCCCTACCACTTCCTCCCTGAACTCTGGTGCTGTCTGCCTGCCCCCACTCCTTGGGCATCTGACCTTTGTGCCTTCACAGTGAGTGATTCAACTCTCCATACTTATTCCCCGATACCTCATTGAGGCTCCATATCATTAAGGGTGTGGCCCCATGGCATCCTAGTCCATGCATGTATCCCTGAGACTTGAGAGGTTTTCAAATGAATATGCTTTCTGGTTTTTTTTTTTTTTCTACCTCTGCCTATAGGCCTATAGACAGGAGACAGAAAGTAATTTTTTTTTAAATAAAAAGAAGACAGAAAGAGTAGAAGGCAGTTAGTAAGAAATTTAGAACTACTCCCATTTAAAGAGAGAGCTTGATACATTGCCATCAAAATCTATAGCATAAATGTTAGATTGCCTCAAAATACACCAAGAGGCTCCATTCAAAGCAAAGGGTAACACCCTGGAGAGAGGTGCTGCACATAGGAAAGGGAGTCCCTTCATTTAAGAAAAAAATGTACATTGGTGCAATGGCTGTGCACTATAGTTCCAGCTAAGACAGGAGGATCACTTGATCCCAGGAGTTCAAGGCCAACCTGGGCAATATATCAACACCCCCGTCTTAAAAAAAAAAAAAAAGAAAAAAAAGTCATGGAAACCAAGATACTTTACCATGACATTTGCAACATATTCTTCACAAATCAATATCAACAATTACTTTGAATCACTTAATAGAGTGCATTTCAAACATTCTAAGAGCAAACACAGACAAGGTAAATGAATTGTACAACTAGTAGTTCATTATCTGATGCTTTTAAAATTCTGTATTTTCTCACCTCATTCTTTGCAAATCAATTGCTAAACCCAATCAAAAAAGCAAAGAAGGCCTCCCAGGATTCACTATGCAGAGCTAAAGTTGTAACACAGGCCAACACATCAGGAAGATGTCAGCAGAGATAATTACTATTGGAGAAGTTTAAATGGAAACTTCTAGTTTAGAATAAGCCCAAGTGGAAACAAGCCCAGCTTACTTAAGGGCATGTCCAGATTTCCTCAAAATGTCCTTATTGCAAGAACCAAGAAGGCAAATGTGGAAGGTAAGGGACATTCTGGGGTCTACGTGGAAAGGCACTGAGTGAATATAGAACCAACACTCAGAACTTCAAAGTCATTGTAAGTGAATCCAAGAAGATGAGCTTGGCACACAAGGAACAAGTTAAGAGATAAGAAGTTTCCTGTTTAAAATAATGACAGTGCTCCTTTGAGATCTGCTTCTAGCACCAAGTGACAGCTATTGACAACCTCAGCAGGCACAGAGCGCAGGTCAGCAACAGGCTACATGGCAGTATTGCTCTCCTTCCTGCAGACAGTTTGCAGCACAATTTAGCAGTTCCTCTGCCGCCTCTTTCTGCTGAAACTCAGCCTGGCTTTAACACGCCTGCCAAAACTTCCCCTTTCCGGGCCTAAGAGTCCAGGATTAGATGCCACTTGGGGACAGCGCCTGTGGACACTGAGACCAGAGCCTCAGAAAGCCTGCCCTTTGGGGGCTCAATTGCCACTTCTGGCCACCAGGTGTCAGTAACGAGTAAGAAGACTTCTGTGCTGAATCGTCAGCGAACCTCTGCCAGACCCTGAACTGGGAGAAACCGGATGCTGTGGCTTCGGGGACAAGCAGCACTATCATCATATTCTCAGGCATTCATGAATATTCCATTTACTTATTTGCCAACCCACCATGCAACCTCTAGGATGGTCTTAATTCAATGTTGCTCACACTCAGAGAAAAGACACTGTTCACTTCAATAGGACTTGGGTCTTTCACCCTATCCCCTCCCCCAGGAAGGTGAAAACATAAAGCACAGTTTTCTACTCCTTGTGTAACCTCCCCATATAAGTTACCAAATGAGTATTTTAGCAGCATCTATCTATACCAAGGCTCAGGGTATTTGGTTTGGGGATGTGCTTTGGGGACTACTTAGTACGGAGCCCACAGGAGGGAAAGTCTAGCAAAGAAATCAGATGGTGCAAAGCCAGTACCAAGGGCTATTTCACTGCTTGCTTTATTGAGCTGGATCTAAACTGATTCCTCTTATTAGGTGCAGCATCTTCAACATAAATATTGGATTTATGAGTAGTTGCTACAATATTTAAAATTGTACTTTATTGGCCTTTCAAACCCAGGGAAGTTCTGTTCCGTCTATAGCTACTTGCATCTCCAGGCTGAGGACGCTTCCTTTGGAACTCAAGACCATATCAAACCAGGCCCACTAGTGTTTCAATACCAATTACTATGGTCTTACCCAGCAACCAAACAACACATCCTATTCACCTCTGCCTCTGTGCATTCCAAAATACAAGACTCCTACTGAGCACTCATTCCACTATGAGTACTTAGGGGACCTAGTGGGTGCTTTCTCTGATTACTGTCCCCTTAACCTGACCCTAAGTAAGCCTGCCTTCAAATAACTCACAGGCAAAAATGCTGTTCTCAGAGGAGAAATGCAATCTTCTGGATAAAGGACCCCCAGGCTCAGCTTAGGGTTTTGCAGATAGCTTCAAGTCCTCATCTTGCAACAAGAAAACACTCAAAGGTTTTGATACTAGGGGGCACCATGGAGGCTCAAGACCTAGGAAGTCATCTTGTAATGAGGGAACTCAAAGCCAGTCCAATCATCCTCAGGACACTCCAGCAGGAAGAGGCAGGGCATTTCTGAATATAGATAGTCACCAAACCAAAGACACCCTTTAGGTCACATTCCCAGTGGAATCTGCTTAAGGTTTGGCCATGATGCCACCTTTATCACTTACCTATATCCCCATTTCTTGACTCACAAAGAGCATTACACAAAGTGATCAGGAGGAAACTCGAGGGCATTTCTCTCAGCAGAGAGAATCACGATGGTAATCACAAGATTACCATTTTTAAGGGCATTTTCTCTCAGCAGAGAGAATCACAAGAGGCATCTGCCCCTTTCCTTCCACCTCGGATTCATGGCTGTGTCACATTCTACCCCTCCCCAGCAATAACTTTCTAGCTGAAGTCTTCTAAGAATAGGTGTTTCCAGGTCTAAATTGAGAAACAGACACCAAAGGACAAGCTGTGGAGCAAAAAGCCATTCTCACCGTTAGCTGATGATGAGAAACAGTGCTGGATATTTCCTGAAGAAGATGTACTACAGTTCTGCCAGAGATCTGTCGCATGTCCATTGCCCACGATCCATTGCTAGAAGGAATCAAACATCCTGAATCAAAGGAGGTAATGAGAAGTGAAGGGAAGGGGAGGAAGCAGTCCGAGGGATGGCAAAGAGCAGCCCCATCCACCTGGCTGCCTGGCCTGCTGCTGCCCTCCCCGGTATTGTACAGGTTGAGGCCACTCCCTGGTCAAGTTTACAGTTATGATCCAAAGAACAAGAGAGGTGGCAGTCTGGTACAGATATCATGTGCTTTGCAAATGGAAAAGTAACACACACACACAAATATATACAGAGTTGAATAGTACAAAAGGAGAAGCTATGGTCTCACCCCAACATGCTGCATTCAACCATCTTTCTCCCTTCACGTACTAGGTATCATTCCCCAAATGATTCCACTGCCTAAGCCTGTTTCCTCACTTATAATTCCTATCAATTCGACAAGATATTGTCGCACTTGTGAAGATGCCTGTAAATGATAAAACAATTCACAAATCTCTAAAATAATTATTTCTTAAATAGACTAGAAAATCATATGTACAACTTGCCTTACATTAAGATATTAAAGTCACAGGCATATAACTGCCTGTTGGTGCTCATCTTCACAGGCAAGCAAAAGTTTAAAATCTAATATGTCTGACAGTTTTGTAACAAATTATTCTGCTGACCTGTTCACAACAGTGGAAGCTTGACTAACACCCATAAAGTAGATGTGGAACTTGCAAACGTTTTCCAGAAAAGCCAATTTTAACCTTCTAACTTCAAGTCTTAAAGTGGTGTTTTATAAAGTAAGCTACCCATCTGACCTATGGTTTGGATAAAAAATTTTCTTAAATACTCCACTTACTTCCACCGGGAGGTTGCATCAAGAAAAAAAATTGCTAAATAATCTTATCAAATGAAGCCTGCGGGACAGTGCCGTAGACCTTGAAATTATTTTGTTTTAAATAGAAGCCTAAGCAGCTAACCTATTCCAACGATTGCTTGCTTTCTATCCCAGAATCTGCTCCGGTTTTCTCAAAACAACTAAAAGGAGGCAGATTGCCAGAAACTGAAAAAAGGGGGGTGGGGGGAATGCTCTGGGACATCTGAGACTTCTAGTTGTCTGCAAATAACAACCTCGCTCTGAACCAGGAGGGGCACTGGCTGGGAACCAAGGTGAGGAATTGCCCGCCACCCAGGGAGCCTCCTCTGCCGGCTGGTCACTCACGCTGACGATCGTGGAGACAAACAGCAACACTAGCACAGCGACGTGGAGGACAATGATTCCCAGCAACAGGAGGAGCATTCTGGCGGCAAGTTTTGCTCAGCGGAGTTCCTGCCTGCACGGAGAAAGAGCCCAAACTGGATGTGAGGCCGAATGCACTGGTCAGCCAGAGGCGCCGGCCGCGGAGCGAGGGAGGAGCACGCAGAGGGAGGATCCCTGTGCTAGCGGAATGCCGGGGCCTGGCACTGAGCGCCTCTGCCCGCCTGCCCACCCGCACGGCTGCCAAGAGGGGGCGGCAGCCGACCGTAGGATCCCCGCCCAGCACGCAGCCAGGCCTGCCTGCAACTGAACATCTTTTGCTTTGGGAACAAAACAAGCGGTGTGCACGTCTCAATCACCCCAGGAGGAGTTTCTAGAATAACCAGTAGAGGCCACAGGAGGCCTCCAACCGTCCCAGAAGCCTTCCAGGGACAGCCAGACTCAGAAGGGAGAGAGACCGCGCTCTCCTAAACATGTATTCAGATGGGGATATCCCTCCAGGGTAGACGTAGGGATAAGGAAAGTTAGCTCCAGGATTTTGCCATAGGCCTGGAGTCAACCGAAGCCAACTGTGAGGGAGAGCGCAGCAGGAAGGATGGTTTCTCATACCCCAAAGCGCTCTGCAGTCCGCTAGTCTCCAAGTTTCCACCCAGCGTAGGGGAGCCATCCTGGCCCCAACTGGGCCTGGCGTAGACCTACTGGCGGCTCCGGAGAGACAGCGCAGAGCCAGGGGAGTGTGGAAAGGAAAGAATGGCCCGGGAGGTTTGCCCAGACCCTGAGTTCCCGCCCATGCTGCGCTTCCCCTGGCAGCCCCTGAGGGTGGGGGACATCTTGCTCCCGGGCTACCCCCAGGTGTGTTCCCCAGGGGGTCTAGTCTGCGACCCCGGCACTTAGAACCCCAGCGCGGACCGGTCCAGCCTCAGGTCCAGTCTGGGCGGGGCGAGGGATCAAGCCCAGGAGCTTGATCTCAGGGGTGTAGATGTCTGGCGGGAAGGAGAGACGGAGGATAAAGAATTGAGTGGAGTCAGAGGAGAATTCCAGTTGGTTAAAGCTGGCAGTACATCTTCCATTCGATTTTGTGAGCTCCTAGACTCATTTTACAGACTTTAGGAGAACTTAAGTTTGGGATGACCTATTGGAACACATGTACGCTTGTGTCTGTAAGGACCAATTAAAGACAGTTTTGTGCCAGAGAGGCATTTCAGTGTTTTAAAGGTACCCATTCCCACAAAACACATCCAAAGAAACCCTGAAAAGCACAGAAAAAATAAGCAAGGCTTTTTGATGTTTTTCAGAATGATTAAAATTAAATACAATGATTCCTAGTGCCTGGGAACAAGAAGAGGATGCTCTGGCATGTGGGTAGGTCTTGGAGGACCACAAGGGTCCAGTAACCCTGAACGTCTACTCTAGGGATTGTTTTTCCAGTGCGTCCTGGAGTCGACACCTCTCCAGCAAGTCTTAACTGTGCCGCCCTTAAGTAGCTTCTATAGGGACACCACCACCACCCTCAACTGGTACGGTGGTCTACGGACCTGAAAGGCACTCCTCACGGTACACTTCCCAGGTAGGAAGGAAAGGTCTGCAAGCTCCTGACAGTTCAGGGACCTGGCCAGAGTCGGTGCCAGCTTTCAGCCTTCTGGCACACTACCGACAGAAGATGCCCGTGTTTCTCCCCATCTCCTCGCTTTCTCCACCAAATTACTTACAGCCCAAAGGAATAGTAGTCGCCGATCAGAGTGGCCTCGGGCACAAACTTGAGTCCTACGCTTGGTTGCTGGCGTCCCCAAAGACAGCTGTGCTGCGGGGCTGCGCGCGCGAAGCAAGGGGGCAGTGGGAGGCTCCTGGCTTTCCCCTTTAACCGGAACAACGCCCTGTTTGCGTCGCTGCAGAAGGGTGTGTCTCTGGGTCAGCGTGTGCGGGAGGGCGGGATTCAGGGAGGAGAGCCGGCAGGAGGGAGAAAAGGAGGGCAGGCGGGGGACAGTTATTTGGCCTTTAATGCGCCTCGGGGGAAAAAGCCAATCTCTGCAAAACCGGGGCGACTTTTAGTGGATACTAGAGGCCGCTGAACTTTCTCACCCCCCACCTCTCCTTGACTCCTCCGGGCTCATGGAAACTTAAGAGTTGACCGATAAATTGGCCCCTCTGCCCTCTCAGTCCACGTAGGAAAAACTAGCCAGATGTCGCCCCCAAGGGTGTCCAACGCGGAACTTTGGGGCGCTCTGGCACCAACTGAGCTTACGCGTGGGCTGAAGCCGAATTCTTCTCCTACCTGTAGGAGCGAACCCGCGCTTAAATGTTGGAAGACGTCCCTCTCCTCTGGAGCCCTGGCGTTTTAGCTGGACATTTCCCCACCACTCTGGTCCCTTCTGTTATCTAGGAAGTGTGCTGAACTCTAAGATTCCAGGGGACCAATCTAGAGGACCGTGCTTAGATGAAAATTAAGGGGAGGAGGAAGAACCAGACTGACTATGGGATGGCGTACCTTAGGATCCCGCTGCTCCTAGCCTAGGCAAAACCAGACTACCAACGAATAAGTTCCAGGACAAGTTTGCCTGAGGCAATCTGGCTTGGCTCCCAGCCTTGGCTGGCTTCCTGGCCACGGGGTGGGTGTGAGGGAAGTGGCCATTTGAGGTGGGGGAAGCACAGCCAGGGAAATCAGCTGATTCATAGCTGCCCAAGTGGCCCGCCCAGCATTATGAAGAGTGCCTATCACTTCTTGGCTTGGTGCAGGTGCTGCCATTTAAGATGCTTTCGCGCAGGCCAGTCCTAGTGCACCAAACAGGGAGCCAGAATGTGGCTAAGAAATGTCTTTGCGTGCTAATAATGCAGCAATTTACACAGACACCCTCCCTACCTGCCAGCATACTGTGCCCTAAGACCTCATCACCCTAAATGACTCAAAGAATTACATATTATTTTATCATTTGAAAGTAGTTGTTATTTCAATTAATCTTATATCCCTACTCTTTAAATAAAAATAAATGCAAAAATTTTTTCAATGGTTTTAAAAAAAAACTTTTCAGATTTAAAAGAATACTTGTAAACTTTTTATTCAGTTCCCATTAAATGCCAGGTGCTGGCACATAGGGCCCGTGGGAGGCAGTGTGGTACAGTGTATAGGCACTCTGGCTGCAGACTCAAACAAACCTGATCACTCACTTACTGTTTTTGTGAATCTAGGCAATTTCTGAAGTTCACTTCAGTTTTCTTGTCTGTAAAGAGTGCTAATACTGCCTGTTTCAATGTGGTTTTGATGATAATTAAAGGAGACCACATGTATAAAGCAGTCAGCATAGTATCTGAAATAAAGTAAGGGCTCAGACCCCAAATTGTCCCCACTATTATTATTATCTCATTTAACCCTCACATCAACCCTTTTCAAGGCACACCTAAACACCGCTGCTCTAAAATAGCTTATAATGCCATTATATGAGAGTGCATATGCAAGTGGAATGACTAGAGAAATGGAAGTATTTTTCTACTTTGTGGGTCATTTTATAAGTCATATTTGCCCTAGAAATGATTGCCTAGTTTTGTGCTATTCTACCTTTTATTTATATGACCAGTATTTTTGTACTCACTATCTACCCAGTACTATTCTAAATGCTTTACAAATATTAGCATATTTAACTCAGGATTTTCTTTCCTATCCTTTCTGTTTTTTAAGTAAACTTTTTAATGAATTATACATCTAGAAAAGTTCATGCATTATAAGTGCACAATAGCTTGCTTCTTCCTTTCTTTTGAACCCAATATTTTAATCAATAACTACTCAGGCCACAGCCACACCTTAAGGTTCTAGATAGGTGAACCCATCCATCTCTCACCACCTCTTGCTTCTTGCCTGGCTCCCAGTGGCAGAGAAGAAATGCTGCTAAGTGCAGTGCCAACCAGGCTAGGCCACACCCAGGACCTAGCTAGCCACAAGTGGAGGGGTCTTCCTAACCTACTTGTCAAGATCACTTGCCCGCTGTTTCCCATCAGGAAAAAAGCCTTTAGACCCCTTTTTCTCCTCAGTCTGGATGTGGTAGGATTTCTAGATGCTCTCAGATGATTTACTTGCCTCCCCAGAGTGTATATCCAGCTCTTAATCAAAATTTATAAAAATCCTGATTCTTTAGTCAATTCCAACACAAATATGCTGTCTTCATTGAAGCTCTTTCCTTTTGCAGTTTGCAGGGTTTAGGGAATTGGGTAACTCTCTATAAAGCACACACCACCCAGAGGCACAATTTGCCAATAAAACTCACCAGACCAAACAGCGAAACCCCTTCCTCCACGCAGATTTCTTTGCAGTCAAATGCAAAGGATAGCAAGGCAAGGCCCTCCCCACCGGGCAGCCAGCAACCCACAGACAGACTAAGCCCCGCTGCCTTCAGTCAGGTTCCCCGAGATGTTCCCTGGTGGAGCTCCCTGTAACTGAAGTCAGACCAGGCATCTTTCCAGTTTATTCAGGGGCTGGTCCAATGCTGGGATATGTCATGGTGGCCTGAGAAGCTCTCAGTCTCTACTATTTAAAGAGACAGTGTCCAGCTTTGTGTACCTTCCAGAATAGCATGATTCCAGGAGGCCCTTCAGGGAATGGGTAGCCTGGAGTCAACTGAGACAAGAACTTAGGGTGTGCCTGAAACCTGGGAGCCAAGGTTGTTCTTCCTGGGAGTGCCAACCAGCATACTAACAGAGAAGTTCAGGCAATTCTTAGCACCCTTCCCTCAACAACCAGTGAATTCTGAAGGGTTGAAATCTACTCTGTGAGGGTCTGTGTGTGTCATGTTATGTGTGTACAGGTAAGTTTCATTTTAAATCAACAGCTTCCTTTTAAGTACTACAACATGGCACAGATAACTTTTCAGAGTATCTCCCCAAGGAGGCAAATGTCTCAAAATCTCCAAATCAGGTCCATTTGTTCATTTGGCAAGGATTTCTGCAACCTGCCCCACCCCAATATACCACACTGGCAGTATATTAGAATGAAGCTCAGAGAAATGGGTCTTCTGGCTCTGTCTTTAATGAGCCCTTCATCAAGCCATTATTAAATGTTGACTTTCATAAGATAATTCAATTTAATTAAACAAACCTCTACAGAAAACATTCTGACCTGTCAGGCTGGGTAGGCTGGAAGAGCAATTGGATAGTCATGAAAAGTTGGCAAACAAAGGCATGATCTTCTTCAGGTTCTTTTTAGCTTCTACTCACTCTTTCAGGCTCTCAAAAAGAGTTCCCAGTCTCTAGCGACTGCTCCTAGGTAGGTGTTCTGAGACAAGAGGATGTGGTTCCATTAAACAAATTTCCTGGAATTCTGGCAATTTCCCATTTCTTATGTCAGGGATCCCAAATTTTGAGTTGCCCATAGAATTTGGGGAGGTCCTTTTCTGCTGCAGAAACTTTATCCCTTGTTGGGCTCCTTGGTCTTCTAGAAGTGAATCTCAAAGGCCCTCTTCAATTATTTTGCTTATAGCCAGGTCTTTCCAGTCCAAATGAAACAATTTCACTTTTTACCATTTGCTTAAGCTATTTTTATTTGTTCCAGTGTGGTTCCAGCCCTGATTGCTCTTTGGAACCACCCAAGAGCTTCACAAATGACCTATCCTAGACCTGTGCCCAGAGATGCTGCTGGTGGTGGTCAGGGATGGGGTTCAGGTATGGGTAATTTGTAATGTTCTTCTTCCCCAGAGCGTTTCATTGTCCGGCCAGGTTGTCTGGAGTTAGTATGTCCCTGTTTTCCTTCCAGTTCCCTTCTGTGATGGGACCCAAATTGAGGTAAGGATCAGTGTGGGCTGTAGTGTTTTGCAAGTTGAGATTTAGTCTTGCCCAGACAAACAGGGTGTGTGTGTGTGTGTGTGTGTGTGTGTGTGTGTGTGAGAGAGAGAGAGAGAGAAAAGAGGGGAGAGAGAGAGAGAAAGAGAGAGAGAGAGGGAGAGAGAAGAGCACCTCTTAATCCTCCTGTATAGGGCAGCTGGGAACCAGGGAGAATGGTTTTCCCGACCTCTCTAGACATACATTCTCATGATTAGACTTTAATGCTGTATGATGGAGGCTGCTGACCCTTAGAGCAGGACCAAACATGAAGACATCTGAGAGGAAGAGTGTTGGGTGGTGTGAGGGGTGACGGTACGGATTTTGCTTCTGACTGGATAGGACTGTTCCTGTCAGCCAGCCCACCCCGCCTCCATGAACTGCTCTTTCCAGGACCTGTTCTCCTGGTCCTAAGTCCCTTTTGCTCTCCTCTATCCCTAACAGGCAAGCCCTGAAGGACCTTCTGGGTTGAGTTCTCTCCCCACACCTCCATGGAGCCAAATGAGAAAAACACGTTTTTGATAGCCCTCTCCTCAGCTGGATGGGACTACCTCAGACATCTGTTTTGAACAATGTGTCGGCAAGGTCATGGGAAATATTCCTCTGGCCCACTTTCATTTTATAATAATCATATAGAGTAGTCACCCAATCAATCACATTTATCATTAATATTTCCTCCTTTCACACATAAGGAAAATGAGAATAATAAAACTTCTCTGAGAACACAGGTTAAGTCACATCAGAGTGGTTAATTCTAATACTTATGCTTTTCTGCTAGAGTAACAATAAATCATTCATAAGTTATTGGTTATAATAATAATAGATCATACTTATTTGGTGCCCATTAAGAGACAGTCACCAACCTGAACAATTCAATGAATCAAATAATTTAATCTTAGCCGGGCGTGGTGGCGCAAGCCTGTAATCCCAATACTTAGGGAGGCTAAGACAGGAGAATTGCGAATTCAAAGCCAGCCTCAGCAATGGCGAGGCGCTAAGCAACTCGGTGAGACCCTGTCTCTACATAAAACACAAAATAGGGCTGGGGATGTGGCTCAGTGGTTGAGTGCCCCTGAGTTCAATCTCCAGTACCAAATAATAATAATCATAATTTAATCCTAACTTTATGGAACAGACACCACTACCAAATGCTTTTATAAGAAGGAGAAACTGAGGCACAGCAAGGCATTGAGTAACTTTCTCAAGACACACTGCTACAGTGCCCATGCTGTCTTGCATCCTACGTTGCTCCTACTTGTGTCTAGCACATTCCCAGCACATTTATCTTTTTTCATTGTGTTTCCATAGACTAAAATTTAACTTCTTTATTTCATGAAAGATACTGACAGATTGTACCTATTTAGGTATTCACATTTCCTTTGCCATTAAAAGGCAATAAAATGTCCCAGAACATCCACTGACTGCACCATTCCTTAAATGACATCTTTCAAATTCACAACTTCATCTTGGGAAAAATTGCATCTTTAGCCACTTCACCTGTGGAAGAGAGAAAGCATAGAATCACATGGGTGCCACATTCCAGCATCCTGCCTCATTCTGCCAACAAAGCCATGCCCTCCTGTGGGAAGGACCGTTCACATATGGGTGTAGCACCAGCAACTGGGCAAAATCCGCCTGTGGGAAATAGTTGATGTCATTAAGAGTGTCACTGTCGCCCATGCAGAGAGGAGCCCAAGCTGACTCCAGAGAAGGAGGAAGCCCTTTCTGCACTCTGTAGCTAGTAAAATACTGTTGCAGTTTTAGTATTTTATGTAACCATTTTCTATGTGAAGAAGCAGAGCTTGAGAAATTTACCAGGTTACCACTAGGAACCAGCTAGTGAAGGCCAAGGAGGAACTTGAAACCAGATCCTTAGTTCCCTAACCTGTGATTTTTCCATTCTGTGGACTTCTCAAAGAGTAAACTAGAAGCGAGTCTGAATTGGGCAGTCATCCAGGTAATGAAGTGGTCATTGATGCATCTATCACACCGGCCTCTCCGTCAGTATCTGGACAGTGTTTACGCTGCAGTTGAAGCCTTTCCTGTTTCACTGAAGCCAGCGGCCTGTGTGGGAGTTCTTGGCTGGACCTAGATGCAGCTGGTCTGAAAGGATCCTCAAAAGTCAGGTTTCTCCCTCATTTGGACACATCTAGGCTTTTCTGACCATGGGTAAGAGCAGCTTAGTAAAAGAACAAGCAAAGCAGGGGGACGGAAAGCAAGGAAGGGAAGGAAGGCAGGAAAGGAGGAAGAGGAAGGAAGGAGAGAGACAGGGAGAATGAAGAGGAAGAGAAGTGAGACAGGAAGGAACAGAGGAGCTAGACTGACTTCCATGACAGACCCCTTTTAAATAGATAAATATGAAATTATAAATTATGTCCAAGTCCCTGGAAGATGTTCCCTATGAACAAATACAGGCAGAAACAACCTACAGACACACAAAATGGCACAGGCCATTTCCTAAATGGCACATTTAAAATTCACAACTTCATAATGGGGTAAAGTGCAGCTTCAGCCTATTCACCTGTGGGAGAGAGAAAGCACAGAATGATTATGCCCCAGCACTGAAACACTTAAACAAGTACAGAGTACAAAGAACTCTTTGTTCCCCAATGCATTGTTGCTTAGGGAAGCTAGATTCCAGAGACGCAAGTGGAGGGGGAGAACACAGTCTTTTCTCTCACATCTCTTGAGCTAGCAGAGGAAGGATTTGGGAGCATTTAAATTTAAGCAAGAGAGAGAGAGTCAGAAATGGATTTGTATTTGAGAAAGCAGGCTCTGAAACTTTTCTAAAACTCTGACTCCCAAGTGACAGGCTTCTGTTCTAGCAGTGTTGAGAAAGCTGAGTCACATATTGCCACATAAGATTGGCAAGTAGAAGAATAGGAATAAATGGATTTCCTAGGCTCCTGCAAACCAGAGTAACACTTCTGGGAAGGCATCTTGAGCTTTGATGTCCTCATTGAGAAAGGTAGACAGGAAAGTCTAACATTCAGACATGCCAGGAAATGGGACATTCAACTCCAATAAGAAGAACAAAATGAACACAAACGGTCCTAGACAGGAATATGGGAAGACAACCCCATCATTATCCCCATAATGTGTGTTTTGTGTGAACCTCTGGCTTGAGGAACAGCAGCTGCACTTAGAATGAACTTAAGGGCAGATGTTTTCTTCATCTCCAAGTCCCTGAACCACTTCTCAAGTGTGAAACCTCAGCTCAAGCATGGAAGGTCACTGGCAAAGGTCAAATCCTTTTGAGAGGTTCAAAGAAAAACTGGGCAGAGCTTCAAGCATGCTTCCTCTTTATTGTTAAAGACTAGGAAATATTTAATCCAGAGGACTTCGGTGGTAAACTTGGGCCTCATGTGGGAGTTGTTTTAAAATTGGAGCTTAGAAATTAAGTTTTAGAAATGTACCTTAAAATAGTCACAAATATGCAAAAATTTGGCTGTAAATGTATTTAATGCAACATTTTATAATGAAGAAAATGTGAATGTCCTTATTCTCAAGCCTTAGAAGAATGAGTAGGTACATTTTGGTATAGACATAAGATAAAATATTATGTAAGTCTTAAAACTAATGTGTAGGAAAAATATTTAATGAAATGAGGAAACATTTATGATGTATATATATTATAGTTTATTGAGCCCTTAGTATGGGCCAGAAATTGTGCTAACCTTCTCATTTAATACCTACAGCAATCCCACAATGAAAGAGCTATGAGACTCTAAGACACTCACAAAGCTGGTAAATAGTGGAGCCAAAATGTGACCTTTGGTCATCTGAAGCTGAGACACTGTATTCTTAACCATTCAACTCTGTCAGATGTATGGTCTTAGATTTCTACTGTTATAACAGTAAAAGCAAAATCTGAAAGATTACAAAGCTTGGGGAACCAATGGAATAGCATTCTTTTTTTAAAAATATTTTTTTAGTTGTAGATGGACACAATGTTTTTATTTTATTGCTTTGTATGTGGTGCTGAGGATCGAACCCAGGGCCTCAGGCATGCAAGGCAAGCGCTCTACCACTGAGCTACAATCCCAGCCCCTGGAATAGCATTCTTTTAACACTACATGTTATGGTTTGGATCTTAAGGGTCCCCCAAAAGCCATATGCTAAAATGCTTGGCACTTATCCTGTGTCACAATAGGGAAGTGGTGGAACCTTTAGGAAGCAAGGCCTGGTGGAAGTAATTTAGGTTATTGGGGGCATGCCACATCCTTTCTCTCTCTCTTTTTTCTTTTCTCTTTTTACTTCCTGAATGCCATGAGGTCAGAAGCTCTCTTGCATCGTGTGCTCCCCTCCACAATGCTCTGCCTCACTTCAGGCCCAAATGCAATGGAGCCAGCC
Source organism: Geosciurus inauris (assembly GCA_004024805.1). Classification (NCBI taxonomy): domain Eukaryota; kingdom Metazoa; phylum Chordata; class Mammalia; order Rodentia; family Sciuridae; genus Geosciurus; species Geosciurus inauris. The sequence goes on along the minus strand of PVHX01003839.1, from coordinate 17,704 downwards.
AACCATGGACTGAAATTTCTGAAATAATGAGCCAAAATAAATCTTTACTCCTTATAAGTTATTCTCTCATGTATTTTGTCACAGTAATGGAAGACTGACTAATACACTGTTTCCAAGTTCTGATATAAGATGGAAAAAAATTTGCATGGAGTTAAACGTATAATAGAACGAATTGGGATGAATAATCATGCATCTCTGGCCTCCATTATAATGAATATGTGACTTTCTGGCTTAAGTAGAGGAGGTACACACTGGGCCCACTCCAAGGAGTGTCCAGGAAGGCCACTGACAAGGTCCTCCTTCATCTTTTGCACTGCCTCAAAAGAAGTCTCACATCCCAGGCACAGAGGAAGGATAACAACATTGAACTAAGTTGTATGTCTCATAATGTTGATGGTAAAATGCAAGCATTTATGTAGACTGAGAGTTGGATAATCTTACTCTGTCCTTTTAAAATTATATCTGTACACTCAAAAGGAAAGAAGTGACTTGGATCTTCCTTTATCTTGAGGGACTTTTAATGTGCCAAAAGTTTATTGGTTTAGGTATGTGATTTTGAAGATTAGAATTCTTATTACCCACAGCAAAATCACGGTTAGACATGTGATTCAGATGAGTAAAATTACTCTGAAAATTATGGTCAATTTAACCAAAGGAGAAAGCCCTGTATGGTACCAATGGTCCATCACCTCCTACCATATTAGCTTATTTTTCAGAATCTCTCTTTCTCTCTCTGTCTCTTTTTTCCTGTCTTCTTTCACTTCTCTCCTCCTCTCTCATTTCCCAGCCTCATAATATGCACCCATAATGAAATAACATTAATATCTGAATTCCACTACCTTGTGAGAGCCTTAATTATTGGAAGACCTCAGGACCTTTTTAATTTTTCATCTCAGCAAGGTATTTTCACAAGTCTTCCCTGGGGGAAGACTTCTAGTGTCTCACTTTTCTATAATCTTCAATCATGCCTTATGAATCCCTAGAAGGAGACTGGACCACAAAGCATTTCCTAAGTGAATTAAGCCATGGAACCTTTGTTCCCAGGTTATCACCAAGACTTGGATCTCTGGAAAGACTGGCTTATATGGCCTTCTCCATTGACATTCTAGTCATCATCAGTGGAGGAAATAGACTATTGTCCTCTCAAGAAAAGAAAAGGCATATTTGAAGGCAGGAGGCATTGACTAAAGACTCTGGGACAGCTAATTTTCCCCAGACAGGGAACAGAAAACATCAGTAGTGGCCAACATTGAGTAGAAATCCCAAAGAGATTTGTTGCTCTGATCCGGGGTGAGGAATTGGGTAGATGTGGTCTGAGGTCACACAGTGCTCCAAGATAGAGCCACATTGTTCCCCATGACTGCTCAGGCTCTCTCGTCATATGTTTATTCTCCCTTTGGGGAGGAACACAGTGTTTTGACTCAGGGAGTAGCCTTCCCATGGTCTTTAGAAGACTTCCCTGGGACTCAGTTAAGGTGTTATATAAATGAGCCCAAGATGGCCTCTGCATATTAAATTGTTTATTTCTTTACTACAGGTTGAGACCTATTAGCCCCAAAGTCTACTGCTGTCAGATGCAAATGTTTATATTTCTAGTTACTTTTAAAGTAACTTCAAAAAACACCCATATTTTTAGATATATAGGACCTACTTATTTTAAGTATCCTATGAAGCCTCAACCCATATCTTCTACCCATGGATAAGATAAAGCCTCATGGTTATAAGACTCCCAAGTTGCTATAGCCCTTCAGAGTTCTCTGACCCAGAGAACTCCTGAGTGGTATTGATACCACCTAGGCATATAAGCCCCCTCTCTGAAATTCTCTTCTTCTAGGAGTTCCTTTTCCTCTTCCCATTTTGGATAGTGGGTTTTGAGATGTAATCCCTGAAAAAATCATACCATGAAGGGCATTCCTCCTAATGCAAGAGCCACCAATAAAAGTCATCGTGGCGGCTCGGGAGGCTGAGGTAGGAGGATAACAAGTTCAAAGCCAGCCTCAGCAATGGCGAGGCACTAAGCAACTCATTGAGATCCTGTCTCTAAATAAAATATAAAACAGGGCTATGGATGTGGCTCAGTGGTCAAGTGCCTCTGAGTTCAATCCCCAGATGCCCCCCCCCAAAAAACAGTTGTTGTGTTTTATTGCCCCTTGTTGTCACATTTTTTTCCCTCTACTAGTCCCCAAAGTCCCTTGAATGAACCTCCACATATGGACAGAAAGGGGTGAACACAGAGGAATACTGGAGTAGGGCACAGAAAATCAGTGATGTTCCAACTGTTCTTACAAAGAACAAAGAGGGTCATGAAGGAAATTCTTCATCCTTTAAAGGAACAGGAGCATCCTGGTGGTGACATCCCGCAGGCCATCCCAGCTTCCTCAAATAATCCAGTTGAAGGATTTCTTCCAAAGAACCCAGGGTGAAAGTAATTAACATGGATTGCCAATTACAGATCTCCTCAGCTGAAAGCCTCTGAAAAAGGCCTTCATACCACCAAGCTAAGAGGGAGGACCCAAAATGAGGCTAAATGCGTGGGCTACGCAGCTTTGGAGCCGAGGCAAATAATCAGCTGTTACATAAACCTGTGTGTAAGCCTGGTGGTAGCCCATGAGTGTACTACACATAGCACACCAGACGTATGCTCCCACTCCAGGGACTGATGGAGCCAACGTTCTACAGTTTCATGACCCAATGTGCAACCCTTACCCCTTCCATACATGTTGTGTGAATGCCTTAACAGCTTCACACCGCAGCATGAGTTCCTTGTCTATACCAGCGGGTTTTTAAATAAAGGAAACAAAAGCCATACAGTTCCTCTTACTAAGGTCACTGGACTTTGCTGACTTCTTCCATGAGGCAAGAGTAAACAGAAGATGACTAAGTGTATTTGGCATCCAAAGCCATCCTCAGGCAGAACCAAACTCTGGGAGAAATGTATTCTGAACATCTTAATCTCAGCTACGTGAAGAGAAGGAAAACGTCTCTTCTTTTGATATAATATTCACTCAATAGATACTTACCGAGTGAGGCCAGTAGGCCAGGGGCCCCTTCAATCTTCATTACAATGCAAAAATAGCCACAAATACTTCCTGGTCTTATATATACAGTCCCTTGCAATGTAACTTAATGTAATTAACTTCTGTAATCTCCATAAAGAGATGAAGTCTGTCCCTCCATTCTTTGAATCCAGACCTGGCCATGCTTCAGCTAATGTGATATTTTAACAGTGTGACACAGGCAGAGGCTACAAAAGTACTTAATCATTGGGACCTGCTCTCTTGATGATGGAGACCTTTCCACCATCATCTGAACAAACTCAGGTGAGCTGCTAGATGTTGGCTGGCAACATTGAAAGAGATCCTGACCACTGCAGCCATCAAAGCTAAGGCTCCAGACATAAGAACCACCAAAAGAGAGAACCTAAGAGCCTAGCCTGGACCAGAAGAGTTGCCAAAGAAAGCCCAGCCATCCCTTAGAATTGTGAGATCCAATAATTTGCTGCTTTAAATCAATGAATTTGGGTTGATTTATTACATAGCAGAAGCTAGATGAAACATCAGTGTTCCTAGAACTGTGGTTAGATACCAATCATTATATTTATAAAAGGACTCTATGCCATCTAGGGCAGAGACAATGACCCCTGCAACAGCAAATTAACTTCCACTTGCTTCTGCATTTCTAGGATCTGAAAAAATTGATTTAATAGTTGGCTTAGCTGCATCTCCAAAATAGGAGAGTGTAAAGCCGGAGAGACTGAGAAGGTTCCTGATGTTCTGTGGGAATTGCTTGACTCTGGAGACTCAGGCATTTTCCAAGACTCTTATGGTTCTGTGTGGAATCAATCTTATAAATCTGCAAAGAGTCCTAAGGATTTTGGAGCACTCTGAGGTGCAGTGTAGAGCAGGCCTTCTCAAGCTGTGGTGAGGTATTATGTTTGCTTGTTCTTTATTTCTGATTCATCATAGCCAGTTACATGATCTACAGGGCATGGGAGATAGACTTGCCCACTGATCATGCACATGGATGCTATTGGAACATCACATTGCAATAAAATTGTCTCAATTCTTACTCTCTGTATCTGCATTTATCTTGTGGCAGACAAGTAAGAGTCTACAAACCAGCATGGTCTGCTGTGCAGCCTACACTTTGAGTAACTTTGCTGAGACTGGCCCTACAGATATGCATTCCCAGGCCTGGTACCATGAATTCCCATTTGTCGCTTTAATAAGAGGTTGAGGGAAGGGCCATGTGGCTTCTGGACGAGTTGGTCAGAGAGACGGAGAAAGGGTCCCCGGGTTAGACGATATGGAGTCCCTCTGGATGGTGGCGAAAGGGTCCCCAGGTTAGATGATATGGAGTCCCTCTGGATGGTGGCACTCCATGGAGCCAATCTCCCCAGGTCCCTGGGTGTAGGTAAAAATTTGCTTCACCTCAGCAAGATGCAGAAATACCTGGGACAAAAGGGGATACAGCCAGGGTGAGGAGAAGCAAAAAACACCACTTTATTCTAGAAACTACAGATACTTAAACGCACTCTTGGACCAATCAGATCCAAAGGTCACAAACAAAGGGGTGCTCTTTGGCAAGAGCACAATCTATTAGCATAGAATGGGGAAGGATGGAAGGGAGGGGTAGGAAGGTATGGAGATGCTCCTACACCCATTTATATGACACAGTTTGACTATTAACACTTTTCTTTGAATGCTTATCCAAATGCTGTTTTTTCTATCCCCAGTGCAAGGCCTGTAGAAAATCAAATAACAGGGATACTTTTATGAAGAACAGAATCCTTCTTTAGGAAGGGTACTAAATTATAAAAATAAGAACTCTCCATGCTTAGTACCTCATTAGCTGGAAAAAAAATAGTTGGAGTGGAAAACGTTGTTCTCCAAACACGTGTGAGTCACAGACTTGTTGGCAGCATTGATTCGATGGGTGCTGATTCTTCCCTTAAAACTGCTTCAAGGACCATTGGGCGCTATTGGCTCAAATAGCTATAGGAACATCTCACCTTGCTGTCTGTGCTGCAGTTGAGTGTTTTACCAAAACTGCATTGCACTCTGAGAGTTCCATAGAACATGCTCAATATTTGTCTGGGTTGGAGGAAAGTCCAAAGGGGATTTCTTGATAGATATACAAAACAATTCTAAAGAAACTGAGAAGTCCTGAAATAAGAACAAAATAAAAACCTATTTACAGCCTGCTTATTAGCCAATTAGCATTCTTTTCTCCTGAAATCCAAAATGTGGCAGGATGGTATTTTGAACTATTGCCCAAAACATTTTCCTTCCTATGTGATAGATGAGTTATTACCTGGCATTTCTGACATACATGTGTTCTGTCCTTTAGACTCTGCACTGGCTCTTCTCACTGCCAGGAGAGTACTCTATGGCCTCCATCTCTGTTTTAACTCTCTGACTTGCATTTGTCTGTTTAGGTTTAGGGTGTTCCTCACAAGTTTATATGTTGGACCCTTAATTCCTTGTTGCCTCGGTGTTGGGAGTTGGGGCCTAGTGGGAGGAGTCTGGGTCATGGGGGTGAAATCCTCATAAACGGATTAATGTTTTTCTTGAAGTAGTTGTTAGGTCTGGTCAGGGTCTAAGATGCCCAATTAGGGGAACCGGTCAGCAGCTGCAAAGCGGAACTACAAGCCAGATGTGACGTCACTAGTAGACACGCCTCCTGTCAATCAGTGAGTTTTCCTGACCTATCCAGGAAGGACTCTGGCCTTCTCTTCCTGTCCCCAAGCCCTCCCCTTCCTGACCGGGTTTTCTTGAAATTCTCTGTGCATGGAAACTCCGGCGCCATTTCTCCCGACAAGCTCTGATGGACGGGGGATTTGGTCCTGAGGGCGCATATTTCAATAAAGCCTTGCCAAGTGGCTTAATTCTCCTCCCTGGTCATCTAATCTTTACAGTAGTAAGTTTTTATGCTTGAACAAATGGATTAGTTACCATGTGAGAGAGCAAGTGGTTATAAGTTGAGGCTACATCTCTGTTTTACCTCTTTTCCCTGTGTTCACCTGTCCTTCTGCTTTCCAACATAAGTTGAAGCTGCACAAGGGCCCACTACATGCAACACGCAATCTTGTACTTACCAGTCTCCAGAACCATGAAGCAAAACAAACTTCTTTTCTTCATAAGTTATCCAGTGTCAAGTATTCCATTATAGCAATAGAAAACTGACTCAGACAAAGTATCAGTTTATTATTTTTAGCAAAGTTCTCAAACTCCCTGAAAGAACGCGACAGAAAACCATCTCTTATGTTCTTACAATACCATACACATCTCAACAAATAACACAATCTATTGGATCTGGGTTGCCTTTTTATTTGTCTGTTTTCTGCACTGGTTTCTACACTGGGCTATAGCACCATTTCGGATGAGCTCTGGTGCTCTTCCTTTTCACTGGGCCTGGAAGAATGGCCCTGCATAAAGGATGGTGATAAGAAGGGCTGCTCTTCCATCAATGAAGTGGAGATCCAAGAATACATCATCAACAGTCACAAGAATATCCGTGGAGTGAACTTCAAGAAGCATGCCTCTTGGGAACTCAGAGAGATCTGGAGCTTTGCCATGAAGGAGATGAGATTTCAGATGTATGCATGAATTCCAGGCTCAATGAAGCTATGTAAATCAAAGGAATAAGGATTGTCCCATATTGTATCTGTGTGCAATTGTCCAGAAATGCAATGAGAATGAAGTTTCACCAAACAAGCTCTATACTTTGGTGACCTATGTCCCTGTTACCTCTTTCAAAAATCTACAGACAGTGTAGATGAGAACTGACTACTGATTGTCAAATAAGGTTATAAAAAAAGCAGCATTTCTGACTCATACAGACACTCCAAGATAGGTGTACAATAAAAGTAAATGTTAGCCGGGCATGTGGCTATAATCCCCGCGGCTCAGGATTCTGAGGCAGGAGAACTGTGAGTTCAAAGCCACCCTCAGAGCTGGGTACAGTGGCACATGCCTGTAATCCCAGCACTTTGGGAGGCTGAGACAAGAGAATTTCGAGTACAAAGCCAGATTTAGCAATGGCGAGGCACTAAGCAACTCAGTGAGACCCTGTCTCTAAATAAAATACAAAATAGGGCTGGGGATGTGGCTCAGTGGCCAAGTGCCCCTGAGTTCAATCCTCAGTACCCACCTCACTGCCAAATAAAGTAAATGTTAAACTTATAATTCTGAGCAGAAGGTAAGTGGCCCAGTGTGTCACAATCATGAATCTTTCACCAAAGGTTTTGCTTTGTTTTGCTTTTTGCTCTCACAACACAAAACTGTAAATTTAATTGTAGTTCTGTTGCCTGACATGGCAGGGAGCCTGTGACAAGTTGTTCTTCACACAAAGGTTGTTATTGACAGATGGGATGGGGGCACATCATACTATCTTAGCTGAGCCTAGAGGACTGGAAGTTAATATTTTATTCAGATTTTTCACTGTTGTGACCAAAAGTCTTAACAAGAACAATTTTAGAGGAGATAAAGGTTATTTAGGGCTCAAGGTTTCAGAGGTCCATTGCTTTGGACCCAAAATGAGGCAGTACATTATGGCAGAAGAGGAAAGCAGATCAAGACATGGCACCAGGAAGCAAAGAGATCCCACTCACCAGGGACAAAATATAAGGCATGCCCCCAATGACCCACCTCCTCCAGCCACAGTTAATCCTTATCAGGGGATTAATGCACTGATTATGTTAAGGCTCTCATAACCCAATCATTTCACCTCTAAACTTTCTTGCATTTTCTTACACATGAGCTTTTAGGGGATACCTCACATCCAAGCCATAATAGAGAGGTAAAGGTTCTTGGGTCTCTTTATGTTCCCAGTTCAAGTTCACAAGTTCTTACAATAAATCTCCTTATTCTTCACCTCTTTCTATTTGTTACATTCCAAATGCCTAGCTGACACACCTAAGTTTTTTAATACTTTTCAAAGTCATAGCTGGAGATTCATTTATTTAGGTTATAAGTGTTAAAACAGGCAGTTTTATCAGAAATTTCCTAGTGGTGGCAGGTGAAAGCAGTTTCCTAGAAGAGGACACCAGGGATCAGAGATAGGGACAAAAGATGAAGAGAGAGAATCCTAGAAGTAAGCAGTTCCCTGGGACAGTGCAGGCTGCTGCTGGGGCAGTCTGGTAGATCAGGGGATACCAGAAGGCAGCTGGTGCTTGGATGAGGGGTTACCAGGAGCCTTCAGAAGGAAGACACTAAAGGCAATTAGGGAGAACCAGAATGTCCCAGGCCCTAAGTGCTTATTGCAGTTTCTTATGTACTTCACAGTAAATTTATAATCCCCAATTAATGGAGGCTCAGAGAAATTCAATGAGATGCCCAAAGTCACTCAGTTATTATATGCTTATAAAGAACTACTACTATATGGATCCCCAACAAAATCACTTTTTACCACTAATGAACCAATTTTAGAAATACTTTATTTTTTCCCCTTAACTCTTTAATGCCTAAAGTGGACATTGTTGATATGCCAACCAGATGCTGCCAAACCCCATCTTGGCATTTCTGTGTGCCTGCTCCTCACCCTGCCCCCACATTGGGCTTCCAGCAGCATCTCTACCTGTCTTTATCTTTTGAAGGGCTGCACTTGGACTTCTAGACCACTGTATCTACCAGCAGGAGGAAACAGAAATGCCTAGGAGCTCACCTGTCAGCCTGCAACACCGACCTTGACCATTAACCAGAACTTCAGGTTCAGGATAATGAAGTTTAAAGTCCTTTGGTTTGGGTTGGGGTAATTCTTAAATGTAACTTACCCTCCAGTGTTCCCTATGGTATCAGGATAAAGAATCTTCTGCAGAATTTTTCGGCTTCTTCTGGCTCAGCTTCTGCTTTACCAATCTTCCCTGGGGCACTTGCTTAATAGATCACTCACTCAGGAATCCTCTTCTCACTGCCTCCTCCTGTGGAAACTGATCCAAGGCAACCTTACATCTTTTCTTGGAGGTGGTTGAAAAGGAAAGGGATGAGGAGAAGAGCAGGGAGAGAAGTTGGGAAGAAGGAAAAATGCATTCACTTTTGATTACCCTTCATTGGTTATGGCTTCATAAAACGTTAGCTTAAAGTTTTTCCACACCATTACTTAATATAATTGTTGTTATTATGTTTAAAATTACAAAGATAATATGACATTTATAGTTTGTGAAATACTTAAATAGACTGGAGGGATCTCAGAGGTTGGAAACCAGCAGCTGATAAACTCAGCTTAAAGATGTGTTTGGTCTATATGGTATTGGACCACTGTGTTTTAAAATTGAATTCATTATCAGCATTTTGAACCTGGAATCACATGAAAATCTCTGTTTCTGGCTTCTCTTGAAAAATTGGGAGATTTGATTTGGCAATACCAACCATACATTACTATATGGCAGTAATTATTTGAAACTGAGTAATGATTCACAATATATTATAAATAAATAATATATTAGTCAAGAAAGAATGGGCTCTAGAGAGACAGCAAATAAAATCCCAAATCTTAGTGGCTTAATCCAGTTAAGATTATTCGCATTCACTCAAAGTCCAGTGAGAGCTGGTGAAGACTATGTTCAAAGTGGTGACTCAGTGAACCAGGATGCCTCCTGTGACCCATCATATCAACATGGAGCATCCAAGGCAGTCTGGAAAAGAAAGAAAGGCTGAAGGAGATAATGTTGGCTCTTAATCATCTGGACTATATTTTTTTCTTCAGATTCCATTGGCCAAAATTACTCCAGTGGACCCAAAAGTAGACAGAAAGGTGTAGGAGAGTGTACATTATCTGATGAACATTTTCTCTGCATATATGAATATATGTTCTCTCTTTTGCCAAGTATCCAAAGACTGTATGGCCTCCCTGACACTGACATTTATTTGTTGTTTATTATCTTATACAACCCTTTCCACTCATTATGTTACTCTGGGTTAAAAGAATCAATATGAAGTTAGGATCCATAAGAATACCATTCTCCCCTTCAAGGGGGTCTCCCTTCAAGCCTGACCCTCAGACAGGCCTCCCTGGGGAGAAAGTCCTTCCAGCCATCAGACAAGCTCTCCATCCACTGATCCAAAGATGCCCTTTACCAAGCAGAGTTGACATCCAACTATTCCCAGAGGCCAGACCTATCACAAGCATCTCTACATTCCCTCAGCCCTCTATAATCACTGAGCATAGTCCCCTCTACTCCTTTTGGACCCCTCTTTTCCTGAGTATCAAGCTGTTATTGTTTTCTCACACATATGTGCTGATCAGTTCTCTGCTGAGTTTCCCAGCTCACTTGTCCACTCTCTCTCTCTCTCCCTTCTCTTCTCAGCTCTTTCTCCTCAACTCAGAGAGTTCCCTGGGCTCTTCTTGGATTCTTCCTCCCTGAGCCATGGGCTGGAACCTCAGCATTGCAAACAGGAACTCTCCCAGGTTTCAACTCATTTATTCCTTATTGCTCAGGGATCACTGTTCTTTGTTGTCAGATGCCCAGTGTCTTAAACACTGTCATCCTATTTATTTTGTCTGGTGTTTGTTTGCTTGTTGCTGTCATTTTTTGTCAGAGAATAAATCATGTCCCTATTACTCCATCCTGGGCAGAAATAGAAATCTCTTTGGTTTTTTGACTTGTGTTTTGCAAGCAAGTGAAGGTCTTTCTCAACACTTGACAGGGTTAGCACATGACTTATCCTCTAATCATCTGATCCAAGACCTCCTCCTTTGAAAATTTATCATCTAGCATTTACCTATGCACATTGTACATAGAAGAGAACCTTCCTATTCATTAGGGATGCTTTCTGAGCATGTTATGATTTCCCATATTGGTCTCCACCAACACATTATATTCTTTCTCTCAAATGTTTGTTTTCTGGATAAGAACAGTTGCTCCCTCCAAATATTTTTAATTTCTCCTCCTTTCCATCATGATCCATTGAAACTGGCTTTTGTCTCAATGTGGTTTTTCACAATACTGAGATAGCATTATAGCGTATGCTGTGGCTGCCATGGAGAGCCAAGCGTGTCTGAAATACGGGTGTTACGGGAAGCCAGCTGAGCTCCTCAATTGTTTGGTAACGTGTCCCTGCTTGTTACTCTCAAGCCCCTACATTTCATGCTGTGCCTCAGCAAAATTAAAATCACTGCATGTCACAGATCTGGGAAACTGCTCATAGACTGCTGACACCATGAATACAAAACCCAGTTGTGATAGACATAATTATGCTTTTTTACATAATTCTTTATTGGATTCCTCCCACTAGGATATAAGCCTATGGAAGACTGAGACTTGTCTTACCATTTTTATATTCCTATGCCTAGTTATAGTCCTGGTCATAAAATTTGTACTTGTCGAATGAATGAATGAATAAATGAATGAATGAATGAAAGTGTGGTTAGAAAAACATACAAATCTCCAAACCTCCATGTATTATTAGAATGCTTGCACTGCGATAATCCTGCTATGTGCACAACACTTTGGCAGTTAAACATTGCTTTGAATTTTTTTTTTTTTTGAAGGGGGAGTACTGGGGATTGAACTCAGGGGCACTTGACCACTGAGCCACATCTCCAGCCCTATTTTGTATTTTCTTTCTTTAGAGACATGGTCTCACTGAGTTGCTTAGTACCTCACTTTGGCTAAGGCTGGCTTTGAACTCGCAATCTTCCTGCCTCAGTCTCCAGAGCTGCTGAGATTACAGGCATGCTCCACTGCTCCCAGCTGCTTTGAATTTCTTGACAGCCCATTCACTTTTACTATCTCAAACTTTAAATATTTCCAAGCTAATAAGTCATTGAGTATCCATTCTGTCATTTAGACTTCGAAACAGGATAAAAGAAAAAAAAAAAAAAAGGAAAAATGTGGTACTGTGATATCATAGAATGTCTCCAGAACACCTCATGCATTGATAAGCACTTCTTGAAAAGGTTCTCAGGTCATCATCTTCTTACTTCCATCACCTCTGAATGCTTCTTATATGCAGAGACTTTGAGAGTTTTCCTAGGGCAAAGCAAAGTCCCTTTTTGCTTTTCAATCTGATTAAAAACTTGGAGGACACACATTTTCTTTTATTTCATTTTAATAAGCTTTTTGTTGGTATGTTATAATTACTCATAATGGTGGGCTTTGTCATTACAAATTTGTACATATACATAACATAATTTGGTCTTTTCATTCTCTTTTCCATCCCTCCTCCCTCCTTTTGATCCCATTCCTTTATTCTACTGGTATTCCTTCTATTTTCATGAGATTCCCCTTCTTCCCCCCCTTTTTTCTTTGTAACTTTCATGCATGAGATAAAGCATATGACCCTTGATTTTCTGAGTTTGGTTCATTTTGCTTAACATAATGGTCTCAAGTTCCATCCATTTTCCTACAGATGACATAATTTCATTCTTCTTTATGGCTGAGTAACACTCCACTGTACACATATATCTCATTATATACACTGTATACATATATCTCATATATACATACACTCCACTGTATACATATATCTCATTTTCCTTATCCATTCATCCATTTACAGATTACCTAGGCTGGTTTCATAGTTTGACCATTGTGAATTGCTCTGCTATAAGAATGAGCATGCATGTGTCACTGTACTTATTTAAATTCTTTTGTGTTAACACCAAGGAGTGGCATAGCTGGGTCATTTGTTTCCATTTCTAGTCTTTGAGGAGCCTTCATGTTGATTTCCACAGTGGTTATACTAATTTACAATTCCACCAACAGTGTATAAGTGTTCCTTTCCCCCGACATTCTTGCCAGCATTTATTATTATTTGTATTCTTGATGACTGCCATTCTGACTGGTGTGTGATAAAATCTCCTTGTAGTTTTGATTTGTATTTATCTGATTGCTAAAGATGTTGAACATTTTTTCATATATTTGTTGACCATTTGCATTTCATCTTTTGAGAAGTGTGAAAAAATATCTTTCTTATTATTTTAGACATCAGGAAAATGAGGTTCAGAGACTAGAGAAATTCCTCAAGACCATTAACAAACACTACTGGAGTTGGGCCCTCCTACATGAATATAATGCAGTTCCACGAGCTCAGTCTAAAACAAGCTTTCTCACTGGATTGCTTTTATCTCAGAAGGATAAACACTTCATGGTGTTTGGTTACTAGAACAGTGGATCTAACACTTGACCGGCCACTGCCTGGAACAGGATCCAGATTTCATGTGAGTTATTTGAAGGCCTCTGATGAAGTATGAGTATAGAGTCATATTCCAAACATCTAAGGGACTGAACTATGTTTATCCAGACCTGGCAATTCCTGTGTGAAAAACTATTTTCCTGGAGCACCCTGGAGGGCTTAATCTTTGCCAGAGAATGTTCTTACAGTGTTTCTCTGGAGTCAGAGGAAAGCACCAGCCCGACTCTGTACGTGCAGATGACAAGAGCAGCTGTCTGTTCTGCTGCTCACAGGCAGGTCTCAGGGATGTGGGAACACACAGTTTTTATCCAAACTCTTATAAACACCCCATTCATTGCACATCCCTCAGAGCAAGTGCATGGGGACACTATGACCGTATGGATTTCCTGGTCATCCAGACGGGTTTATGGACAAGCATTTTAACGTAGCTTAGGGATACTACTGCTCTCCCTCTACAAATTCCAGCCACAAGCTGCTTGTGGTTCTGTGTCCCAACCTTTGTCTCAGTACATGTGAGCACATGGATCCATGACGAAATGACAGCAGCTGCCGTGTAGGACTTCCCCTCTGGAGCCAAAAGGCAGCAGGGGAATTGAATGGCATTGATCCCTGGACAAACCCCTTCCCCTTTTTTTTAATGGTTAGGGTCTCAGAAAATAAGCCAAAACTTATAGGCTCAGTGACTCAGCTTTAATTTATTTGTATTCCATTTTGTTGTCTTCTAACTTTCATGAAAGCCTCCTTTAAATATCTTCTCCAAGCCATGCTGTAAGACACTAAAGGAAGAATTATTTTCCACATACCCCATACTAGGTTGCCAAGGCTGTCATAACAAAGTATACCAGTCTGGGTAGCTCCAACAATAGAAATTAGTTTTCTCATAATTCTGGAGCTTAGAGTCCAAAATCAAGGCATCAGTGTATTAGATTCTTCTGAGGTCTTTCTCCTTGGCTTGTAGATAACTGTCTGTCTTCATGCAATCTTTCCTCTGTGTTTCTGTGTCTCAATCTCTAATTATAAAGAAGCCATTCAGATTGGATTAAAGCCCATCCATATGTCCTCATTACAGATGAATCTTAATCACCTCTTTAAAGGTCCTGTCTTCAAATACAGTCACATTCTGAGGGGCAGGAGTTATGATTTCAACGTATGAATTTGGGGACAACAAAATCTAGCCTATAACATACCCCTACATACCCTGTGCTGGGCCTTAGTGATTAATGAAAGCATTCCAAGGGAAGGAAGATTTGGGAGAAGAAAATGGCAGCTTCGAGTCTGGCCTCCCCTCCTGGCAAAGAGATTCTTCTTCCAGAATAGCTTTGGAATTTCTGGTTTCCTCTTTACTCACAAGAATCATATTTCTTTGTAATCTCTTGGCCAAACTCACTTTTGGCCAAAATTTATCCCACCCACCACTAACTCTTTTGCCCACCCTTCATCTTCCCTCCCTCCTTCCATAGACCCACACACCACATTGCCTTCCCAAAGAACAGCTCAGCCCCTTAATGTCTCCTCATGGTCTTGTCAAGTTCAAATGATTCCACCATATGATCCCAATATTCTTCCCAGTCATGTCCTCCTCCACCACTCCCCGCTCCCTGAAACCTTCATTCCAGGCAACTAGAAAACTCACCAGAAATTCTAAGGCTACTATGGAAGAAGAATCTCTTTGGGGAAGGGGCCAGACTTGAAGCTGCCATTTTCTTCTTGCTAATCTTCCTTCCCTTGGTATTCCTCAGTAACAAGGCTCCATGTGTGTAAGGCTGTGTTATGGGATGAATTGGATTGTTCCAAAATTTCTATATTGAGGTACTAACTCCCTTTTTATATCTTTACTCATGCTATTCCCTTTATCCTTTCTGACTGTCTTAATTCATCCTATTCACCAGTGTCCTTCTTCAAATTCTACCTCCTAAATTAAGCTTTATCTGATTAAAAATAAATAAATCAAAAGAGTTCACACTCACTCACTTGGGCTTACACTTGCTTTTGCTCATGTTTTCTCCCTCCCTCACTCCTGACCCCATGTAATTTCACCTTTCTCCAGTGGCGCTTATCCTACTGGATCTTCCAGGAAATTCCTCCCATGACCTCTTGAGCACAAGGGCAGCACTGTTTCCTCTACACACCACTATGAAATGCCTTGTACATTATCTGGCCTTTAAGGATCAACACAAGTTTAACTAAATGGAGCAGCTTCCCCCTTCCTTTCATTAATTCATTAATTTTAATGTGCTAAAATACACATGACATAAAAGTTGCCATCCTAACCATTTTTAAGGGTACATTTCAGTGGTATTAAGCACATTTCCATTATTTGTTTGTTTATTTATTTATTTTTGGTCCCAGGGATTAAACCCAGGGATGCTTAACCACTGAGCCCCATCTGCAGCCTTTTTTGAGACCAGGTCTCACTAAGTTGCTGAGGGCCTTACTAAATTGCTGAAGCTGGCTTTCAACTTGCTATCCTCCTGTCTCGGCCTCCTTAACTGCTGGGATTATGGGTGTGCACCACACCCGACACATTTCCATTGTTACACAACCATCACCACCATCCATTCCCAGAATGCTTTTCATCAGACAAAACTGAAACTCTACCCATTGAACAACAATCCCCCATTACTCCCTCCTCCAGACCATGGAAACCACCTTTCTACATTCTGTCTCTCTAAATTTGATTATTCTAGGTTCCTCATATAAGTAAAACCATGCATTGTTTGTCCTTTTGTAACTGGCTTACCTCACTAAACATATGTCCTCCAGGCTCATCCCTGTTTACCATGTGTCATGATTTCCTTCCTTTTAAAAGCTGAACAAAATTCCATTGTATAAATATGTTGTTAACCTATATGTTCTATATCAATGATGTGCAAATATTTTCTCCCAGTGCATGGGTTGTCTTTTCACTCTGTTGATTATGTCCTTTGATATGCAGAAGTTTCTCATTTCTATGGAGTCTCATTTATCTAGATTTTCTCTTGTGGCCTGTGAGTTGCTGCCTCTTCTACATGAACCCTATCATCCCATTCACCTAACTCTTTATTGCCACTCTAATATTCTGCATCAACTAATACTAATGTCTACTAGAAGGAATGCTTTTTTCTACTTTTTCGTAATTTGGCCCATAGAGAGGTGGATTGTTCTCTCTCTTTTGGGGAATATTGAGGAGAACATATTCATTCTTTTTCACTTGACTCCTGCCAGGGTCCTTCCTGAGAGAGGAAGAGGGATCATCTGACTTGAAATATATGTGTTTTGACAGGGTCACTGTGCTGAAGCCAGTGCACTTGTGCCACAATCTCTTTCTAGTGGCTTTCTAAAACAGTTATCTGCCATCTTTTAGGAGTGCCAGTAACAGTCAGGAATCCTATTAAGGCCCAATCTCTCTCCCTCTCTTTATCGGCACCTGAGAATATGGGTCCTCAGATGCTAAATCTGGGGTAGTGACAAGAAAGGTAGAGACCCCATCTCATGTTAAACCTGAGAACTCTTCTTGAATCCAGATATTACTTGAGGTTTGCATTGATGTATCAGGGTTCTAAATTAGTCTACCCAATAATTCATTGAAAAGGAAGCGTGAAAGTTAAAATATTTCCGTTGCTTGAATGAGACGTGTGCATGTACTCCAGCAGGAGGAAACTCTATTCATGCTGGAGAAATTAGTAAGAAGTCAGAGGGGAAGAAGAGGTCACTATAATAATTGGGAGAGCTCTTGCATAGAGGGTAAAAATACCCTGGTTGAATGTATTGAGAAAGACATTGTCTGACAGCATGGAGGAAAAAAATCAAGTTTTCTGGAGATTCCAAATACTTTTTCTTTTTCACATAATTCCTCATTTTATGAGAATCAAAGATAAGGTCCTGTGCATTATCTCTTTCTAGGGATAGAGTTCTGATATTTTTTTCCCAAGTCATTTAAATATAGGATCTTCAAGGCATGTGAGATACCTCTTATTTAAATTCTTTACTCAGAAATATTATAAACTTGAGGGCGGTTCCAAGATGGTGGCCTAGGCAGATGCTGCGGTCAGTCTCTCCAGAGCCAGAGATTGAAGTAGTGGAAATACCATCTCCCAGCCAGCTTCTGGACATCATCCTACAGCTGCCCCGGCAGGAATTTCACTTGCATGTAAGCAGGGCCACCAGGCAGCAGCCATTACCACAGGCAGAGCGTCTTCGGCAGGAAGCGGAGGCGGAGCTCAGCCGCGGCGGCTCAGAGCCCCAGCCCAGGGCTCGCCCCGGGCAGGGCCTGCTTCTATATGGGGTTCCTGGCTCCAGCGCTCACCCAACCACGCAGGGCCCCTAGCAGTTGCTCCTGTGGACACACGGCCCCAGCCGGTAGCCACTGGGGAGCCCAAATTCAGGGCAAGAGTTGTTCCAGAGACCCCAGCGGAGACAGCCCGCCGCACATCTGCTCCAGAGCTCCGGTGCACCGGCAGGAGCTGCAGAGGGCCCAGATCCGTCCGCAGGAACCTGCTCGGGTGTCCAGCAGGAGGGAGACCAGGAACAGCCACCTCGAGCCACTGAGGATCCCAAACTCAGGGTAAGAGTCCCCCCAGACACCCTAG